>RPOG01002365.1:60208-96473 GCA_008086565.1 Thalassoma bifasciatum
AAAAAACCTTTTTTATCAGTATTTCAGAGAAATCTACAAACTTTTCCACTTGGTCACAAATGTCATTTGGGCTCCTCTGGCTGATGCAGTTTCCTGTTTCCTGTTTTATTCTCTTCACTTTAAAATAAAAGTCTAATGTTACGGTTGCACCACCCTGACATTTGACAAGGTGAAAATTATGGGACAAAAGTTTTTTACATTTCTCAACAGCTTTAAAATTCTTTTTATTTGCAAAGAATGTTTTATTTAAAAAGGTTCAAGCATAAAATAATGCCACTATATTTTTAATTTCCATTTACAATAACTGGCATTCAATTTTTAGAGTTTAATTACTGTGGATACTTGTCAGGACGGTTGCACCACCTGAGATTTTGGGGGTTTGAGGAACCAAAACACAAAAAACATGTTATATTTTAATAGTTTAAAGATGTGTTCAAATAACACAGGTTTCATAGAATAAAGAAATGCATGTGATGAAATACTCAATTCATGATGGAAGGAAATATTGCTCTGGACACAAAAAAGGGACGTCACGTCATTGACCTTAAAACAACACAAACTAACTTATAACAGACTAAATGATCCATGTGAGGGTTAAAAGAAAATATCTAAGAGTCTAAAACCACCACAGGTGAATGAAAACGTGGGTGCTTTATATTCACCATTAGCCATAGAAATAAAACACTGCTGAAGATATAGCTGATAAAAAAGTTATTAATTTGACTCAAACTTTGATCTCACCTGTAAAAACTGAAACTGAGTCAAAGGAGCTAAGAGGCTAACGTTAGCCGGTTAGCATCCTCACAGAAACTACGCTTTCTTACTCTATAGTTCGCAATTTAACAAGCAGTTGACTTATGAATCATACAAATTCTGTTACATAGATGTAAAATCTGTTAAAACGTATACTGACCGCTGTCCAAAGGTGTGTTTTCATACCTGTGTTGACAGTTTTCCTGCTGTCAACACAGCTCCCTCTGCTTCCGGGTTCAGAGTTAAATGCAGTTCCACTCCCCGCCGCCAGATGTCAGTGTAGAACAATGTAAAACAGAGGGAGGCGCTCTGAGGCGCTGCTGAGTGAAGAAATGTAAACAATGAAATAGAGATTACTAAATATCGAAAACAGAAACAAAAACATCAAACATTTTGCTTTAAGAATGTGTGTGACTTATTATTCGAGATTCAATCAAGTGATATAATGTAATTTCACACGTTTAATTAAAGGTATGTAAATATTGACAACTTAATAATGAATGAAACTAAAAATTTAAAAAAAAAAAAAAAAATGGGTCAATGACGTCACGTCCCTTTTTTGTGTCCGAGTGTAATATTTCCTTCCATCATGAATTGAGTATTTCATCACATGTTTTTCTTTATTCTATGAAACCTGTGTTATTTGAACACATCTTTAAACTATTAAAATATAACATGTTTTTTTGTGTTTTGGTTCCTCAAACCCCCAAAATGTCAGGTGGTGCAACCGTCCTGACAAGTATCCACAGTAATTAAACTCTAAAAATTGAATGTCAGTTATTGTTAATTGAAATTAAAAATACATTATTTTATGCTTGAACCTTTTTCAATAAAACATTCTTTGCAAATAAAAAGAATTTTAAAGCTGTTGTGAAAATTATGGGACAAAAGTTTTTTAAATTTCTCCTTGTCAAATGTCAGGGTGGTGCAACCGTAACATTAGACTTTTATTTTAAAGTGAAGAGAATAAAACAGGAAACAGGTTTGACGTAGTCGGTCTCCTCGGGTTTACTGTAAACACTGGTTCACCTTTTCAAACATCTAAAGAGACTTTATGACTATTTTTTCCAAAAAAAGTGAAGTAACCACTGACCTTGTTAAAGGATGTCAGGTGGAACAACCAATGTAATAATGTGAAATGTTATTTTAACATCAAATTATTTATCTTATTCACAAATAAAACAAATAAAACACACAAAATGAAAATGTATGAGTCACTACAGACACTTGAGAAATACTTGCCAATAATTTCACACAGAAAAAATAACAGGAACATAAAAATATATTTTCATATATTTGGTTGCGCCACCTGACATTTTTGGGTGCTCAAATTAAAAATACAAAAAAATAATGAACCTAAAAACTTTGAAATGTTGGTCAACTACTGAAATCTGTTAGAAAACATAATTCTTCACTCAGAAATATGTTTTTTATCCATTTTCAAAGAACTTATTAAAACTAAGTTTTTAGGCCCTCTTTATGTCATTGACCCATATACGTATAAAGCATAAACGTAGGGGAGAGTCCATTTAAACATATATTTTTTAGCTTTTGATCTTATTGAGATGAGTTTGTTCATTTTTACTGAAAAAAGTAACTTCAGAGAGACTCACTCAAAGAATAATTGATTAAAATAAGTATGGAAAAACAAACAAACATGAGGGAATTAAGTTTAGTCTTTTCGCTATATCTCCTTGGGTCAGCCAAAAACAATCTGTATTCATATTCCTTAATTGTCAGTATGACAATACTGTTACAAAAAACCTCTATATCAAAACAACGACAACAGCAAAAAAAAAAAAAAAAAAATATATATATATATATATATATGTGTGTGTGTGTGTGTGTGTGTGTGTGTGTGTGTATGTATGTATGTGTGTATATATATATATCCATACATATGGATTAAAATTATTATTATTATTATTATTATTATTATTATTATTATTATTATTATTATTATATGAATAATAATTATAATGATAATAGTATAGGAACATGGTATTAGGTGCAAAAAGAGATGATAACATCAAATCTCTGCCTTAAGATGTATTAGGTGTCCTTTTTTTTACTGATACAAATATTAAAATGTTAGCTGTAAAGTTCAGTTTTTGGTTTAAATATATTGCAAGATGATAGAAATACTTTTTAATTTTTTTTAAGTGTTGATTGGCTCTTTACCAGAAGAGTCGAGGAATGAGAGGGAAAGATGAGCATCAAAATAGACCACAGTACAGGAAAAAAAAGGACAGAATGTCATTACACTATATGGGAATACTCACAGTTTAAAATGTCAGGATAAAGAATTCAGGATTATTTAAAAGACATATTCTAGAGTGTGAGGTCAGTTTCACTTGAAGCTGGCTTATTATGGGCTTTTTTGTCGACACAGTTTCATGTCGTCAAGTCATCAACTTTTATTTGAATCCTGTTGTATTCAATACATTTTACTCCAAAAGCACAAACAACTCACTTTAATGACCCTTCCCTTACCGTACGTAAGACCATTCAGCCATGCACTTTGAAACTAGTGTTATAATTCAGCTCGAGTATTTCATTCAAAATTAATTGGGCAAAAACTGAATTTTCAACTCAAGTAAATATTTCTCTTGAATCACTGCAGAAGAAATAAACTCTGCTCTAAATTCAGAAATTAACAGATTCTCACCTGTATAATAAGACACTTCACCCTGAGGCAACCTGGAGTTCAAACTTCACTTTTACCCTCATTTCACCCTGGAGCTATCACTTCATCTCACGCTGTGTTCCAATAACACTTTTTTTTTTCCAGCACAAAGAGAAAACACAGATATATTCTAATTTCAAAAAGTCTGCGTGATAAATTGAACACTGTCGGATAACACAAGGCGAGAGTGAGTCAGTAGATTTATATCACAGTCTGGTGGAAATAGGAAAGCCTTTACTTTTGATTGATGGCCCTTCAACCCCGACAAGCTCCATATTTCAGCGGAGTCACTGAATTCGCTTTTTAAACATTGCTTCTAGCACATTCTCGTTGCATCAGTGTATTTCAGCACAGTTCTCCACAGGCAAAATGGTGATTTTAATGAAGACGTGTCTGAAAAATTCAGACCAAAGGTGCCACAAGGGCAGGGCAAAACTTTTTATTGTACTATTTTTTTTGTTTTGTCTAAATAATCGAAGGAATCTTGCAACCAGTGGATGGGTCATAAAGCTTATGTCTGAAAACATTTCTGATTGTTGACTTCAGGTTTCTGCTCCTGTCACAAACAGTCGATTTAAACTCTCTTCTAGTGTTCAGAACAAATAACCTGACGGTGAACTGTGGAGAAAACAACTCAGCAGCCACTTTCAGTCAACGCTGTGATGATTGTGTCAGAGCGAGAAGACATGGTTCAGGTTAAAAGAAAAACAGAGTCTGAACAGAAAATCCAAGCAGCACAGCCTCAGCTGCAAAATACAAACCGACAGAGTTGAAAATGTGAATGTTGATTTTCAGCAAACCTGAAATCCAAACAGGAACCTCCGATGTTGATAGAAGAACAAAACGTGGAAATGAAAAAAAGTTGCAGTTCCTTGAGTGTCCACTTCAAAAACCAGGGAACAACCCACAAGAACTGAAATTGAAATCTATTAACAATATTTACTAAACCAACCTGCTACTACACCTTCATCTTTGGAAACCCCCCTCCCTCAGTAAAAAAATAAAAAGATAAAATCGAAAAGTTGACCTTGTTGCAATTTTTTGGTTCATATGTTCACTTATGAAATGAAAATCGAAATTATGTTAAAAAGTCAAAATTCTGAGATAGAAAGTCAAAATATTTAGTTCGAAAGTCTAAAATTTGAGATACAAAGTTGAAATTTTGACTTTTGAATCTGACAAATGTGAGTGGAGGTCAATAGGGGGTAACCGGTTTCAAAGTCCTGGAATTACACACATAAAGACGCACATTTTAGACCAGGCTTTAAAGGTAGGGTCTGCAGGATTTTCCTGATATATAAAATGTCAACTCTTACAGGAATAATCCTGCTTAATCATCATTTCTGGGCCTCTTTACATGAGTGTCAGTGTTTGTGTCTGCATCAACCCCCTCTTTTGCCTGTTGTGTTGACGTTTTGGTTGACTCCAGATGTTTCTGGGTGGAGAGTAGTTGTTGTGACCAGCCAATCACAGCCAAGCAGTAGACACGTGACTTTGAGTGTTGATGTCCCGAGTGGCGATGATAGTTGCACAAAGGAAGAATGATATAATATTTGCAGGATGCTTCGTTTACCTGCAGGACGTCAGGTGTACGGCTCTTGAGTCTCTTCCACATAGAAACGTGATGCTGCAGGTGCTCACTCGGCTGGTGAGTGTTTTCATGTGTTGCTATGGCAATGAGCCATGGAGGAAGAGCCAAGTTTGGATGTTGTGTGTACATACAGTAAGGACAATTTCTTGCAGACCCAACCTTTAATGCTTAAAAAATCCCCTTCAAAATAAAAGCACAGGATTTTTTTGTTTTTATATGGGTCTGAACCATAGACTGTATAATGAGTGGACGTAACGACGTTCTGCTCAAACTGAAGCCTCCAGCAGATGCCCCGCCCCCTGGTGTCTGGCTGCAGTATAGGTCATAAGCCCCGCCTCCCCATGTATTCCAGATATGAGCCGGGAAATCTTAAAAAAATTACGATACCTCGTAGAAACGTTTCTATGGAAGTATAATTGTGCCATCAGGGTTCAGTGTTCAGTGTTGGAAATTCATGTTCAAACCCTGATGGCACAATTATACTTCCATACGTTTCTGTCATCTTTACGCTAAGGTAGTATGACGATGTCATTTGGCTGCATGGTGTTTGGGTGTTTTTTTCCTGAGAAGTTGGTTTCTCATTAGTTATTGGACGTTAAAAACCGCGATATAAGTTTCGTTTTACGATAGTTGACAGCTGCCGTTCGTGAGTAGTTTTTACCGGGGATATAAGAAACTTCGGGAAAGAGCCAAAAGGAGACTAAACCTTCTGAAGAAGAAGAAATAAATATTTTTATTTCTATTTTTTACTCTGCTCCACTGGAAATTCTCTACTGCGCAGACTCTGGCTGCACAATGCCGGCTAGAGAAACGGGGTTTTTGGCTTCAAAATCGTAGAACGGTGACAGGCGGAAGCACGCTGTCCATTCTATATACAGTCAATGGTCTGAACTCCCCAGTGGTGTTCACAAAAGAGATGGGGGTAGGGTCTTGCCCCATCTCGGGTGTTGAAAAGAGCCCCAAAAGTGCCTTCTTGGTACCAAGAGTAAACATAGATGAAAACTTTGAAAAGAATTCAGCTCGAGGAGACTATGAAAGGTTGAAAAGAGAAATATCACAGGGGGAAAGGAGTCTAAAACATTCAATGCTCTGCTGAGTTGATGATTTTTCTCCTCATTACAATGCATTTTTATGCTAAGTCATGTGGTTTGAGTTAGATGTAAACTATTTTCATTACACAGTTCATCAAGTATATGATGAAAAATTTGCCTGTAACAAAACCTGAAACTGATAATGAAATGTCAAACAGTCAGGAGATGAAGCATCTAAAATTACAAAAGCATCAGTTTCATACCTGATAAATTGTAAAAGTGATAAAGGACTCCATGAATGCTATTAATATTCATTGTTTTGCTAAATTTTTCGGCTGTTTACCCCTTAGACTGTGTCTTGTTTGCTTCCTGTGTGTGTGTCCGTTCATTTCCCTCCTGCCATGTGTTAATCAAGCTCCAATCAGTTCGTTTCCACTGAGGGCAAATTAAAAACAGCTCACACAGTCCCTTATTAAAACACAGCAACATAAAAAACAACAGATTAGTTTCATTATGAGCGAAAGTAATGAATAAGAAATGAAGTTATTCTAATAAATAAATGATAAATAATGCTGTCAGCTTGTTTGTGTAACCCAGGAGTTGTTTTGAAGTCCACCTGAAAGTCAAAACCTGGATGTTTTTTTAATCTTTGTTCTCTGCTTTGATCTGCTAGCTGTATTTTCCAACCACCTGCCTCGTCCGTTGTTCACCAATCTGCCTCTCAGTTCAGCCTCTCTGCTGCCTGGATCAGCTCTTCAAACCTCAACCTCCACATTTTGAAATAAAGCTTCATTTCAGCCACTCTCAGTCCGGATTGTGGGTCCAGTTTTGACAGAATAGGCCTGATTGTATCCACTTCAGCTGCTCTGAGCTTTTAATTCTTATGTAAAATTGATGCACATGCTTCAGAAAAGCCTCAGCAGAAGTCATTTAAAAGGCATCCTTTGTCAGAAGAAGTGTGCATGGACATTTTGAAAGAAATGGGCAGAAGAAAGAAAAAGGCACATTTAGTGTGCTTTTGGCTCCCAAAAGAATTATGTTTTAATCAACCAAAGGGGCAGATTTGTTTGTTCCCAAACCAGGACGGCATTTCAGCATTTGTTTTAGCTCCTAAGAGGGCACTTAAGCACAAGTTTGGCACCAAAGGGGGCACTTTATCGTAATTTGGCTCAGAAGAGGACATTTGAGCGCATGTTTTTCTTCCCATTGAGGCACTTTTGCATGTATTTTGGCCCTTAAGAGGACACTTAGGCACAACTTTTGGCTCCCAATAGGACACTTCAAGCATTTTGGCTCCATGAGAACACTTTAAGCACATGTTCAGGCTCCCAGGAGGGTAGTTTACCTTTATTCTTAACAGCCTTAGGGGCAGATATGTGTATTCCCAAACCAGGATGGCACTTCATCACTTATTTTGGCTCCCTAAAAGGCAGTTGGGAGCAAGTTTGTCACCAAAGGGGACACTTTTGAATGTGTTTTGGCTCCCTGAGAGAACACCTTAGTGTGATTCTCTCCTGAGAGGACAGTTAATTAAATTTTTACCAGGTGGTGTTTTTGGTGTGTTTTTGCTCTCAAGAGTGCTGTTAAATCCCAAATCCTCCACCTGTAACCAGCTACACTCAAAATGGCTTCTCCCATCAATCACACCTAACTACACCCACCAAAGTCTATAAAACTCCACCAGGTATGCCTCTGCCTCCCTCTTTTTTCCCCTCCAAACCCTCAGCAGAACAAAGAAAGACACCATGTGAGTGAAAATGAATAAATGGACTGAAATATGTCAAGAACTGAGTAAAATGATGTGCTGAGATGTTTGTTTTATCTGTTTGCTTTAGTAGTATAGAAGTTACCCGACCAAACAGAAGTTGTTTAAACACAGGTGGATTGATGCATGCTTAAAGTAAGTCATGCAGTTATTATTTTTATTCATTCCTTTGTATAGATTTATGTAGCATTCTAATATTTCCTTTGTACTTTTTTTTAGACGAAATCATCCACATCCATCTGTTTCAAACTAATGAGGAACTGAAAATAAACCTGTGAAGCGGCTTTGGATTCAGTGTTTGAATGTGCACTCCCTTCATATGTTCTGTGAACCAACACCACTCCTGAGATATAGTTTTTTCAAGTGCACTTTTGCACGTGTTTTACAATTGGGCCCAGAGGGAGGGAGACTCCCCCCTTCCCCCCCTTTTGCACACACCACTGTATGTTAGTCATTTTAATTCTCCCGAACATCCCTCTGTTAAACTCTAGAGGTTAAATAATCCAGCAGGAATCACCGCCCTTGGAAAAAAAAACCTCCTTCGGCTGCATCATCCTGACGTGATCATCCTGACAACTGAATGATTAGCGGACGAGAATTTGTGGTTCTCCTCTGACGGGGGAAAAAGGTGCAACCTTGTTTTCAACCCTGGCAAAAGGACACAAACATCCTGGGGGCGTCCATTCAGCGTTAGTCACCTTGTTTCATGAAGAGAATCTACCTTACAGTTCCTGTGTCCCTGTCTGCTCTGGAAACCTCCCACTTGTGTCTGTCACTTAACGACATCCAATCAAACGCTGCGCTGGAGGATGTGACACAGATGTGAGCAGAAGCTTTAAAAGAAAAAACACAAGAGGTGAGAGGAACAGCGAATGAGACGTGTGTCTGAAAAGTCCATCCAATTACTCACTAACAGGCCAGATCCTTCTTAAAATGCCAGAGTAATTACATGTGAAAAAACAAAATTAAAGTGAAAATTTGCTTGTTATTAGGAGCCAAACTTCTGACTCCTGAACTTTTCAAATGCCAGATTTTAATGGGCACAAAGTGAATGAAAGTTCCCCTCACTCTTAACTTTAAGTTATCTTGACTGTCGGGCACAGAAACAGCACACAACGTCGTCTTTAGCTTCACGCTGCTGAATGGATGAAAGATTTGATCCCAAAGATGTGATCAAAAGTCTCAGAATCTGGGACAAAAACTTCAAAAGCAGGGCTCTTGTGTCTGAAACCCATTCTTAATAATTGGAGGATTTCTCTCCCACACTTGCGAACAGTCTGTGTTTTCTCTAACTGGAGGAAAAAATAATAATATGTGGGAAAGTCTCAGTTCCTCAAGCTATTTAAATCAGCGCCTGGAGGAGAGCCTGGGAGGATAATTCAGAGAGAGAGAGCTTTGGATGTTTCCTAAAGCTCTTTATTGTGGTTTCTCCTCGTTCTGTTTTTGAAACTTCAGAGCTGCGACACATTTACCTGCATCATAAGATAAAACACTCGTGACGCCGCAGACGGAGGAGAAGGAGACAACGACGAAGGCAAATTATCACAGCATGAATAAAAGATGACAGGACGGCTTTACTTCGAGGAAAGAGAGAAAGCATAATGTTTTTTTTTTAAACAGCAGACTGTCGAAGTGGAACATTTTGGAAAATAAGCCTCTTTGCTCTCCTGCCAAGAGTTACCAGACAGACGAGCTGTTTCCTCTCTGTTTGAGTTTTTTTTAAACTAAGCAAGTGAAGCTGTTTGCTTCATTTCAGCACATTTCACTGAGTGACTGCGAAAACCAGAAAATGAACCAAATGAAAAACAGAACAAACACGTTTCTATATCTAACCATTAGAATTAAGACTTAAAAGAGCAGAATGCAGGTTGTTTTTTTTCCAAATTATCTCCTAATATTGTCTGATGATGGCTGTAGAATAACTAAATTGTTGATTTTAAACGTTATACAACACAAAAAGGCACATTTTTAGAGGAATATGCCCTTCCAATATTCTCCACTAATTCGTTCAACATTCTCAAAATCCTGCTTGGCTCAATTGCTCCCTCAAACTTTTATTTTGGTGCTTCCAGCGTGCAGGAGTGCGGATATGCATATAAGCTAAATATTTAGAAATTGTACCCCAAGATGTAGAAATCATCGCAAATAATTTAGAAATCTAAGCTAAACATTTATACATCTTAGATAAATATTAAGATATCAACTCAAAAATGTAAAAATCTCGATTTCATTTTTAAAAATCTAAGCTAAATATTTAGAAAACTTGGATGAATATTAAGATTTCAAAGCAAAAAATTTATCAATCTTTGAAAGTGTTTGGATATCGAAGCTGAATATTTAGAAATCTTTGCTCAAGATTTAGAAATATCTTGACTTTATATTTAGAAATCAAAGCTAAATATTAAGGAGTCATAGATAAATATTTAGAAATCTTGGCTTAATATTAAATTTTTAATTTTAATATTTAGAAATCATTGCAAATAGTTGAGAAATCATTGAAAATGTTCAGATATCAAAGTTTAAAAATGAGAAAATCTTAGATAAATGTGTGTAAACCTTTGATTAATATTTGGAAATCTAAGTTAAATTTCTGTTATCAAAGCTAAATATTCAGAAATCTTAGATTTCTAAATATTTCCAAATTTATGTGAAATTTTTGAAATATAACATAAATATTAGGATATCAAAGCTAAATATTAAGAAATCTTGGATAAACATTTTAAAATCTTAGATAAATATTTAGAATGTAAACTGGATGTTTATAAATCTTTGCATATGTATAGAAATCTTGATTTCAGTTCTCAGAAATCCAAGCTAAATATTCAGAAACTAAGATAAATATGAAGATATCAAAGCTAAAAGTTTAGAAATCTTGACAAAATATTTAGAAGTCTTTGAAAGTGTTTGGACATCGAAGCTGAATATTTAGAAATCATTGCTCAAGATTGAGAAATATCTTGACTTCATATTTAGAAGTCATAGATAAATATTTAGAAGTCTTGACTTAATATTAAGAAATCATTGCAAAAAGTTGAGAAATCATTGGAAATGTTTAAATACACCAAATCTATGTGAAATTTTTGAAATATAACATAAATATTGGGATATCAAAGCTAAATATTTATAAATCTTGGATAAACATTTTTAAATCTTAGATTAATATTTAGAATGTAAACTGAATGTTTATAAATCTTTGCTCAAGATTTAGAAATCTGATATAAATATTAAGATATCAAAGCAGAAGGATCAGAAAACTTTAATTTATATTTAGAAATCACTGAAAAATATTCAAATATCAAAACGGAAAATTTAGAAATCTTGACTAAATATTTAGACATCATTGCAAATATTCAGATATAATTGCTTAATATTTAGAAATATTTGTTTAATATTTAGAAATCCATGCTCAAGATTTAAAAATCTTGACTTCATGTTTAGAAATCTAAGCTAAATATTTAGAAATCTTAGATAAATGTTAAGATATCAAAGCTAAATATTTAGAATGAAAACTTAATGTTCAGAAACATAGCTAAATATTCAGAATAAATATATATAACATTTAACATTTAGATGAAATATTCAACCTGTAATATTTGACAAATATATTTCACAAATATTTCTCTAAATCTGAATAATCAGTGCTGCATGTTACAGCTCCTAACTGATCTGGACATATTCTCACTCTTGTCTGTTTATAATGAGGTGTTACCTCCATGACTCTTGTTGTATGAAAAACCAAACATCACCTCTGTTCCTGCTAACTCTCCTCTTTACACCTGTCAGTTTGGATCAGTTACTAACGTCGCTGCTGCTGCTGCAGGTGAAACAACACTGTCCACTCATTCTCTGTCTGTACTTTTGAAAACTAATGAGACAGAAGTGAAACGTTAAAGTCCTGAAAAGGGATTTTGTTGAGCTGGTCAAAAGCATAGACTGTATAATGAGTGGACGTAACGACGTTCGAGCCTCCAGCAGATGCCCCGCCCCCTGGTGTCTGGCTGCAGTATAGGTCATAAGCCCCGCCTCCCCATGTATTCCAGATATGAGCCGGGAAAACTTTAAAAAATTACGATACCTTGTAGAAACGTTTCTCTCATCTTTACGCTAAGGTAGTATGACAATGTCATCTGGCTGCATGGTGTTCGGGTGTTTTTTTTCCTGAGAAGTTAGTTTCTCATTAGTTATTGGACGTTAAAAACCGCGATATAAGTTTCGTGTTACGATAGTTGACAGCTGCCGTTCGTGAGTAGTTTTTATCGGGGATATAAGAAACTTCGGGACAGAGCCAAGAGGAGACTAAACCTTCTGAAGAAGAAGAAATAAATATTTTTATTTCTCTTTTTTACTCTGCTCCACCGGAAATTCTCTACTGTGCAAACTCTGGCTGCACAATGGCAGCTAGAGAAACAGGTTTTTTGGCTTCAAAAACGTAGAACGGTGACAGGCGGAAGCACGCTGTCCATTCTATATACAGTCATTGGTCAAAAGTGATGAATGCTCCACAAACAGCATGTTTTTTTTTTAAATTTAGCTTTAACATGATCAGAGCTGTTTGCCTTGTTTATCAGACCTTGAGAAGGAGCAGGAAGTGCAGCCAACGATGCACAATCAGCATCAGTGATCTTCCTCTGTGACTTCCTCCCTCAGATGCTGACGCTCGCTGTTGTCCGCCTCGATTCCCTCTATTATATAAAATCAAAGCAAACTGGCTGCTGCATGAATATTTGATCATTTTTGGCAACTTAGCAAACAAATATTGACAATACTGAACAGATCCCTTAAGTGCTTCAAAACCAGCCCCTGATCAAACACTGAAGCGATAAATAAATTACATTAAGACCCTAATTGGCCTTATTTCTACCTTCTCTTTGCTAATTAGCATTGACCTAACATGTAAACGAATAAATCAGATCCTGTAGTCGTAGTTGCAGAGCGCTCACTCCATAGCGTGGCGGTAAATGAGGGCGGGATGACCTGCTGGTCTCCGGTGACTGCGTCGTTCTGCTGATTAGAGGAGGGAATGAGTCTCCTGTTTCTAATGTCCTGCACTTTCCCTCTTCATTAAACTATGATTCACTTTGACTGCATTATGTATTCAGCCTTGCTCAGGGAGCCGGGGATCAGGAGCTACAGAACAAGATGATATTGATTTGCTTCTCTTCAGAGTTTCTTTGGTAAACAAAGAAGCAATTCCTTCATCTCAAATGTTTATCATCGTTTCTCGTAGATGTTTATCTGGATGGTGCGGCCGTGTTGTCTCTGTAACTCTCTGATGCATGGAGGAGCACAGCAGCTCCTTCTGTCATCGTTCCCTCTTTCTTTACCGTGCACTCACAGACTCACTGCCTCCTCCACGCAGAACCATAAATCAGCCATCTAAGAGCCGGGACCTTCTCTGCAAGGCCCCTCTCATTGATTACACCGCGCTCAGTAAGTGTAGCATGATGAAGAGAGAGCCCAATTCAATTAGGCTGCCCTGCTCCACAGAAATATGTAGCATACGCTGCCCTGGGTGAAAGGATGTCTTCAGGAGCGATGGAGAGAGGCTGAGGGGAGAGGAGGAGGAGGAGGATTTGAGGAGGGTGTCACTCCGCTGGAAGTAATTGGATGGTGGTGATAACATTCAGCAGCCGAGTCTCTATTGAGAGGTTTTAATGGATGTGTTCAACAGCAGAGGAACAAAAGAGGAGGTTCAGGTGCGGAGGAGGACTCTGAGGTTTTAGACGGAAATAGTTTGAGACAAGACGGTAGACAAACACTGAAAGTTTGCCAATGATAGTTGATGCAGACGTTCATGGTCCTAAGACAGACATGGGCAAATTAAAGCCTAGGGTCCACATCCGGCCCTTTGGGCGTCCCTGTCAGGGGGACTACTGGAAGTCAATCATAGGTCAGAATATAAATGAGAAAAAAAAAAGGAAATTCCATCCAACTATGCTTTTATTTTCAAAAGCATGACATTTCCATTACTTCCATATGGACACACTTATGCACATGAGCTCTATGTGTGGACGTAAGACGTTCGGCTCAAACTGAAGCCTCCAGCAGATGCCCCGCCCCCTGGTGTCTGGCTGCAGTATAGGTCATAAGCCCCGCCTCCCCATGTATTCCAGATATGAGCCGGGAAAACTTAAAATAATTACGATACCTCGTAGAAACGTTTCTCTCATCTTTACGCTAAGGCAGTATAATGATGTCATCTGGCTGCATGGTGTTCAGGTGTTTTTTTTCCTGAGAAGTTAGTTTCTCATTAGTTATTGGACGTTAAAAACCACGATATAAGTTTCGTTCTACGATAGTTGACAGCTGCCGTTCGTGAGTAGTTTTTACCGGGGATATAAGAAACTTCAGGAAAGAGCCAAAAGGAGACTAAACCTTCAGAAGAAGAAGAAATAAATATTTTTATTTCTCTTTTTTACTTGGCTCCACCGGAAATTCTCTACTGCGCAGACTCTGGCTGCACAATGGCAGCTAGAGAAACTGGGTTTTTTGGTTTCAAAAACGTAGAACGGTGACAGGCGGAAGCACGCTGTCCATTCTATATACAGTCACTGGGTTTGACATAGTGTGTTTTATTTTGAAAGTCTTTGTGCATTTTTGGGAGGTTTCCGTTGACTGAAACTCACACTTGTGAAGTCACGTAAACTAACATGACTTGGCATTCAAGTGGTGACTGAATGAGAACACCTCTGTTCTTTCTGAGTGGAAATGCTGAAATCATTGGTTTATTGGTCTGAAACACAAAGGAACAAGACAAAAGGCGACAAACTTAACAATCTACACTGACTCTCGCCAAAGCTGTTTTTAATCCTATGGGTAATCGTCTAATCTCCACTACCTTTGCTTCCATGATGAAACTATATTTGTGCTTCGTTGAGTTCTCATCATGAGCTTTCTGCACGCTATGGTACAAGATGAAGAGACCCAACATAGTAAATATTAAACTTATGAAACCACAGCATGTAAGAAGTCATGAAGAGCATGTCAGCATCGACACGCTGCAGCAAGAAAAGCCTCACTGAGACGTTAGTGAGGCTGAGTGTTTTAAATTCACATTAGTTCCAGTGGAAGAGACAAATGAACACATGCCAGATATATTTCACTTTTGACCTGACATATTACTCGCGCGACATTTATACATACTCACAAAAATAGTGCGCCTTCTTTAGCGACCGGAAAACTCCTCTAATTTGTATAAATACACGACTACCACAATGTCGACCTTGTTCAAGTACGTAATTTTTAACCAAAAGTGAAGTACTTGAAAAATGAAAGTTAAACTAAGTCGTTGTTTGTTTTGTTTGGCGTGATGAGGAAGGCATGCATTTCTGTAAAAAAGCAGACTATCATGGATCTTTTCTGCTCTGTAAATGAGTTGGATATGAGCTGCACAGAGCTGATTTATGGCACCATCTGCAGCAGGCTATTCCATCTCACCAAAAGATACCAGTTCACCCAGAATTGGCCCCGATTTCAGTTCACCAAACATCTGAGCGGCCCCGGAGCAAAGTCTCTTCATCATCCTAACAGGGAGGAGGAGAATCTGCAGACTGTTCCCAAACATTAAGTCTGTTTTCAGCATTTCCACACAGCTTTAACTGTGGCTGAAGACCCTGAGGTGATGCGTGCAGTTTGCAAAGAAGCTCCTCTCAGTTTGCATCCTGATCCGCTGAGAATATGAAGAATATGAAGAGTCAGTGGGGTGCACAAAAGAAGAGCCCAGTAGTTGAAAAACATGCACTTAAGTATCCTCTTGGGAGGCAAAACATGTAAAAGTGCCTTTTGGACAAAAAAATGAATGCTAACACAAACGCCTGGTTGGTGAACAACATTAATATGCTCCTTTGACTGGTTGAAAAATGATAAACTGCCTTCCTGGGAGCCAAAACAAATGCTGAAGTGCTCTCATCTTAGGAGCCAAAACACATGATAACGTGACCTCTTCTTGGAGCCAAAACAAATGCTTAAGTTCCCATCTTTTGGGAACTTAAACACAGGCTTTAGTGTCCTCTTTATAGCCAAAACACATGCTTAGGTGACTACCCCTAAAGAGCCAAAACACAAAATTAAGTGAGCCCTTCTTGGAGCTAAAACTCATGATAAAGTTCCTTCCCCATGGGAGCCTGCTTACGTGTCCTCCTCTTGGGAGCCAAAAACATAAGTAAATGACCTTTTTATGGAGCCAAAACACATGATAAAGTTCCCTCCTATTGGGAACTACAACACAGGCTTTAGTGCCCGCTCTATGGCAGAAAAACAGACTTCTTCTTGGGAACCAAAACACATGCTTAAGTGACCTCATTTTAGGAGCCAGAACAGATACTTAATTGATCTCCTCTTGGGAGCCAAAACTCATGCTTAAGTGTCCTCCTCTTGGGAGCCAAAACAAAAATAAGGCGAACTCTTGGGGCCAAACTTGATCAAAAGTGCCATTAATGTTGGTCGACCACACCAATCTGCTCCTTTGGCTGGTTAAAAAAAATAATAAACTACCCCCTTGGGAGCCAAAACACATGCTTTTGTATTCATTTGGGAGCAAAAAATGTTTCTTAAGTGCCCTCTTGGGAGCCATAAACACTTGCTTAAGCTCATCTTGGAAGACAAAACATATGCAAATTTTTCCTCTTGGGAGCCAAAACACATAATAAGGTGAACTCTTGAGACCAAACTTGCACATTAGTGCAATTTAAGTTGGTCAACCACACCAATCTGCTCCTTTGGCTAGTTGAAAAAATTATAAATAGCCCTCTTGGGAGCCAAAACACGTGCTTAACAGACCCCTTCTTGGGAGCCAAAACACACCTTTGAGTGCCTTTTTAAAGCCATAACACATGCTTAAGTGACAACCTCTTGGGATCCAAAACTCATGCTTAAGTATCGTCCTATTGGGATCCAAAACACATTCAAATGTGCCCTCCTCTTGGGAGCCAAAACATGCACTTTATCGTCTCCTGGGGAGTCAAAATGCATTCTTTAGTGCCCCCTTGGAGGCCAAAGACATGCAAAATGCTTTCAAGTAGCCAAAACAAATGTTGAAGTGCCCTCTTGAGAGGGCCAAAAGAAAAAGAAAAGCTGAATTTCTCTTTTTGGTACCAATCATGTGCGAAAGTGTCTTCCTGGGACCCAAAACTTACTTCAGTGCCCTCTTGGTTGTCACATGACACTTATCTGCCCCCTTGACTGGTTTAAACATGACAAACTGCTCTCCTTGCTTAAAATGCTTAAAGTGTCCTTCTTGGTGCCAAACTTGCGCTACTGTGCCGTCCTCAGAGCCAAAACACCTAATTAAGTCCCCTCCTGGTTGATGAACCACAAGTATCTTCACCTCTGGCTGGTTAAAACATGATAAACTGTCTTCTTAGACGCCAAAATGCTGTATGTGCCTTTTTATCTGTGTACGCTGCTGTAAAGAATATTAAAAAGATGAGAGCAAACAGATGTGAAACACTTAAATCTCATCAATGGAGGAATTTATGCCTCTGAAGCAGCTTATTCATCATTTTGTGGTTTTGACTTCTTCCACCACCCTTGTATGACAGCTCAGCCTCAGTCTAACACATTTCCATTCATCGCTCCAGAATCCTCCACATGCAGCAGCTGCCTCCGTCCCCGAGTTTGTGACACACACTCAGCTGCTCACACAGATGTTTGGTCTCAATATTTACAGCACAGGTGTTCAAACATGTTCTCTAACTGGAGTTGTGATCCAATTCAAGCCTCAGAAAATGAATATTTATTCTGCTAATGTGCAGCTGCCCTCACGTCTGGAGGGAAATCTGACTCAGAGCAGCTTTTTCTGCAGTATGGTGGCAAGATGTTCTGTATCTGCAAAATATCGACCCTGCATGTGTTTCACCTTTCTGTTATATTCAGTGTTTTGAGGACAATGTGCACTCACAGTGACACTGACTTCAGTGTCGTCTCTTGGGTTTACAGAGAATAGTCCCAAAAGGAGAAAATATTCAGTCAGCTGCAGTTTTCTGGTTTCTTGTAGATGGTCATGAAATAAACAGACTGGGTTAGAAATAATAGAAAGACAACAGGAACTCACCAGGTGACCCTCTTGTCAGCTAAGAACAGAAAACTGAGATTACAACTCACACAGGCTCATAAAAGACTGAAAAGCCTGACTGAGTCTGAATTTCTGCTCCACTTTCAGTTGTTAGGCTCAGGGTTTAGAGTAACCAACATAAAAGCGTGGATCAATATTCATTTATTTGCTTCCATAGCAAAAGCACACTTTGACAAGAGCCACATATTTGTAACTTGACAGTTGCTGATGGTGCTAAACGAAGCCCGTGTGCCTGCTCGTTGCAGTAGCTCTCTCTTCTTGTCCTTTTTTTTCGACTTATTGTTTCTCTTTTTTTCAGTTCTCTGCATTTATAACCTGTAATTTCTATGTCTTAATTTTTGGCGATTGCAGCTGTATTAGAGCTATTTCTGTTCCTGTAGCCATGGTCGCATTGTTTACACGTAAGATCAGCTGTAAGCAACCTGTAGCATGTTGATGCTAACTGGTGCTAGGCCCGATGTTCCCTGCAAGCTAAGGAAAAAGAGACAAGGATGACATGTTGCCGCTGGTGTACATGTGAGTAAGAAGAGATGACATCGACCTGTTCTTCCATCCATCGTCATGGAGAATGTAAGTTCTGTCTCCAATAAGACGGATGAGCTAGTCAACCCTACTCAACAAAAACTTGATTTATTAAGCACATTTAAAACAACCAGAGGTGATCATAGTGCTATACAGATCAAAAGCAGCACAAATGACAAAAATGACCCAATCAAATGCGGAAGATACAATACTAAGATACATAAACACAGTGAAAATATGTAACAAATCAAATTTTAAATGAGATTTTTCCACACGTCCTCTAATTTTGGTGACCAATAACAATGGATGAAATGATCTCAGTGTTATCAGTTTTAATAGAGCAGCTCATGCGGATCCCACGGACATATAGCCAATGGAGCTAGTTTCACCAAAATCACCTGTTTTTGACCAATAAATATAGAAAAAAAGCTTTAATTAGTTTTTAGCGCTCGTCTCTGAAGCTCCATCCTTCACTCCTCTCCGTTGTCTTTTCTCACAATCACGACAGATACTCTGTTCGAGTGTGTGCTGTCTCAACTTTTCCAACTAGCAACGTCTGCCAGTGTCTCTGTGTCGTCTCTTCTCACAATCTTTGCTGATCTCTCATCCCAAGAGAGCACTGCTGCCACCTACAGGGCTCAGGTCATCAGTACACTAGTTTACAAGCTTGATAGTGATTGACAAGCTCTGCTGAACGTCTGTAGATGTCAGGTGGCAGTAAATATTTTATTTGATATATTCTTATTGGATTTTTTGCACCGTAAACTTTCTGTTTGGTACTGTAACTCTGTAAATGTCCCCGTTTTTTTATTTATCGCCCTGGAATAACACTTCCCATCACGTCCAAAGAGGTCGCCAGAATCAACACAGCATATAAAAACTCCTTATTGTGCCTTCATTCCACATTGTGTAAGACACAGTTGAGAGTTGAGTGAACATTATTCGTTTAACAAACACGCCCGAGGTTATGATGCGTTCAGTGCATAATCTGAGTCACAACAAACACTCGGGCTCCTTATTATAAATTCATTATTTATCATTAAGCCTCGAAACATGTGGATGGAAGTGCTGAGAAACTATTTCTGCTTTTAGAAATTTCCTCCCCCTGCTGAGTTTGTTTATGAATTATTCAATAACAACACAGTCGTAGAAATCTGAGCCATTATTACTTCTCCATACATCACACGTATAAGCATATTAATCTACATGCATGTTTTCAGAAGAAAGTGAGGTTGATCTTTGAGCTTTACATGACTTTAAAAACGCATTTAAGTCTTATTTTTATGCAATACAAGAGTATTAGTTGGTGTACTCATTTAAAAATCACACTTAATTAATTTCTGTGACTGACTCGAGTGGCTTTTACACAACAATTAGAAAGTTACATAACTCCCCCGAGGACAAGTGGCTGCACGGTGTACCCTCTTCCTCAGGTTTACGAGCAAACAAAAACATGGTGTTACCTACGAGGAGAGCTGGACGGATAAATAATGCTTTGGGAGCGAGCCATTTGGAAGCAAAACAGCGAGGCAGGGAGGGGGAGAGGGCGCCTGAGCGCTGGGCTCCTGTGCTGATCAGCGCTGCATGATGCAGACAACAGAAAAAGAGGAGGAGGAGGAGGAGGAAGGAGGAGGAGCAAGCGAGGGGAACAGAGCGGCTGAGGCTCGCAGCTCTCAGTCTGTGCTCTGAGCTCCGAGAAGCAGCTTCTCCCTGATTCTCTCTCTCACTGGATTTTGGATTCTTTTTTTCTTGAGCTGAGAGAAGCAAACGCAGCAGCAGAGGAGCCGAACCGCTCCTACTTTCCGACGCCATGCTGCCCTGGAAAAGGAATAAGTTTGTTCTGGTGGAGGATGAGAACAAGAGTAAACCCAAGAGCCTGGGGACGGGGCTGACCTACCAGTCCATCCTCTCCTCGCTGCTGCGCTCCTGTCCTGACCTGCTGCCCGACTGCCCCTTCGACTGGGTCGGCAACATCTTTCACTCCAAGCGGCAGAAGGTGGAGCTGAACAAAGAGGAACCTGTTTACAACGTGAGATACCTAGGGAGCGTGGTTACGATTACGGCGAAGGGAGACGGCTGCACTCAGGAGGCGGTGGCCAAAATCTGGGCGAGGAGCAACTACGGGGAGCAAAGTGTCAAGATGAGGTTAATGGTGGGGCCACAAGGGATCCGCATGAGCACCGACAAATCTGGGAAGAAGAAGCCGATCCATCTGTACTCCCTGAACAGGATCACGTACTGTGCGGCTGACCCGTGCCGGCCCAAGATCCTGGCGTGGATCTACAGGCACCAGGTCAAGAACATGGCGGTGGTGCTCCGGTGTCACGCCGTCCTGGTCAGTAAGTCAGAGAAGGCCCAAGCCATCGCGCACAGCCTCTACCAGAACGCCACCTCCGCTTTCAGCGAGTTCAAGCGTCTGAAGCGTCAGAGTGATTTCCGGCACTGCCAGCAGCAGCTGCTCGGCGAGGAGGCGGTGCCCCTCATGCCCCTGAGGAGGCTCCTGAACGGACAGTGTCACTACAGACCGCCTGTGGAGAACCCGGGGACCGCCACCCGCCTCTGCTCCATCACCGAAGAGGAGGAGGAAGAAGAGGAGGAGGAGGAGGAGGAGAAGCAGGAGGAAGAGGATCAAGTGAAGCAGAGGGTTTTAACGACAAACACAGACCCGACTCAGTTATTATCCGAGCTGGACATCGGGGATATTGCCCGATTGGAGCAGTGCCAAATTAACTTTGTCAGTGACAGCAACAACAACACGTTTACATTTATAACCTCTCTGGTGTGATGAGAAACTGTTTAATTCTGCAACACATTCCTGTCTCTACCCTTCACCCGTCCCCTCTCAGGCTCCCTCCTCCTCCTTCTCCTCTTCTTCCTCCGTCCACGTCAAGTGAAGTGTTTACCAGAAACTCCTGCAGCCACGGCGGCGGTGGCGGCGGCGGCACAGACGAGAAAGAAGAAGAGCTCATTCTGTGGGAGTGATTTTGCATTCTGAGCAGATGGCTTGGTCTCCGGGTTTTTGACTGTAGCAGTTAGTGAAAGTGTGTGTTTACAAAGAAGGCTGATGATGCACAGAGCAACAGAGCACAATGACGATGGGAGCGAGGACGGTGGATTCAGAGAGCGCTGACGCCGACATCTCTGACTCCAGGGTCACATTTTGACCACGCAGGATTTCTCTACTCGCTTCTTTTTTTGTGAGGCCGTGTTTGCCAGCAGGGACACTTTTTTGGATGTTGTATTTTTTCAGGGAGGCTCTTTGTAAATTTGTGTAATTTTTCTAACACTGAAACCCTACACTGACTGACTGACCTTTGTGAGTGCGTACAATCGAGAAGTTTATTACGGTTTTACTGATGATCACAGCCAACTAATGAATACGGCGATAAATTAGGAAGCAAGCCATTCAGTCGACGTGTTTATTGCCTCCATTTGTTTCCCTCCTGATCATTTATGCATGACATGTCAGAAATAACCTTTTCACGCTCAGCTTTTGTCTTTCAGCACCTGACGTCTATGAACACTGTGATAAATGTGCGACCAAGGATGAAAAACACAACTCTTCATGCAGAAATGTCTCATTTTTGTCACACGTTTGATACACGTAGAGCAACAAAACCATCCATCATCCTTCTTCTCTTCTCTTTTTTTAGCAAAGTTTTGCAGATTTTCCACATGAGCCCTTGCAAAAATGCAGACGGACCCTTACGTACGAATCCTCACAAACTGTTTTGAATATGATTCTAGCAGATTTCCCGTGTGCCACTGTCTGAGATGCATTGTGATTCATATGAGATGAAGCTATTTATTTACCAGAAACGATGAATAAAATGTACCCACACTTGGGTTTCCTTGTTTAATCTCAAAGGAAGGGTGTTTCGAGATGTTTTTCCAAGATTATTCAAATGAATTCAGCCACCCTGCGCTCCACGCATTTGCATGTTTGAGCTGTGAATGTGTGCGACGTGCACTTCAAAGAAAGGAAAACACATTTGCACAGCTCAGTGAGATTGAATAAAACAGGCAAACTGTCAGCTTTTATTCACTCTTCATTCTTTTTACATGTTAATGCAGTTTGATCAGAAACCTACGAGCCTTTCACTCGCTCCTCAGCCTTCCTGCTCCGAGGGGAAGTAATTAATCAGCCGACTGAATTGTTCGGGAAATGAACATAAAGCACCTGCCTCTGCAGGACGGCTGACAGGCTCTGACAGGAGCAAGTGATCCAAAACGGGCGACCGAGAAGTCGACTCACTCTATGATCATTTTACTGCAAACTTCGGAAGTTTTATTGATGACAAAGTCAGTAAGACTGTTCAACTGGTTCACACAAGGATCAGAAAGTCACCTGAGGAGAACAATCAAAGCAACTGGGGTGATTTTTTTAGCTGGTCAGGAAAAAGTTACGATGCGTTTTCATGACCTCAAAAGTCAAGACCATAAACATCAACAGTGACTCTTTCTTTGGTTTGATTTATTGGTGGAGGCATCACTGGTTTGTGCTCTAAATTGATGACGTACACTGACATCACTCGTTTGTTTCTGATACAGAGTTTTGGGTCTAATCTCTTTCATGGCATATTCAAGGGTGATGACTTCTTGTTGATGTGATGGGATCACCAAAGTTAATGGGATCCATCCTCTGGGGACAATGATTACATCTATACGGTTTCATATCAGTTCAACAGGGCTCAGTGGTGCCTTGACTTAAGAATTTAATTAATTGCACGATGGAGCTCATGAATTACACTTCAAATTGTCAAATATTGATCCAGTTTTCCCCATTGAAATGAATTGAAATGCAATTACTGAATTCTGGACCCTAAAAATGCCACAATTTTTTGTTCCATGTTTTTAAATAATGAAAAATGTACTTATAAATACTGGATACACTGGTTTTATCAAGTATAGTGTTAAACTTTGAGCGTGGAGAAGAAAAGCTGAAAATACCGCCTTTTACCATTATATGGTTTTGAAACCAAAAGAACAATGTTACTGGAGCTGCCATTGTGCAGCCAGAGTCTGAGTTTTAGAGAGTTTGAGTGGAACCGGGTAAGGTCTAATCTCTTGTTGGCTCTATGTCCCGGAAGTTCTCACATCCCCGATAAACTACACACCAACAGCAGCTGTCAATCATTGTAAAACGAAACTTATTACCCAGTTTTTAACATCTAATAACTAATGAAAAACCTGCTCCTCCCAAAAAAAGGACTTGAACACAACGCAGACAAATAATATCTTCATATCCGCGCAGCGTAAAGATGTGAGAAACATTTCTAAGAGGTGGAATAATTTTTAAAAGTTTTACCACCTCTCATCTAGAATGCATAAGGAGACAGAGATTTTGACCTATACTGCAGCCAGCCACCAGGGGGAGCAGTTTTTGTGGAGCCCTCAGTCAGCGCTGACTGTCATGGTGTCCACTGATTATACAGACTATGGTTATAATGAGGTAAAGACGCAGGCCTTGAGCCTTTTCGTGGACAGCTGCAGGGTTATATGGTCATAACTTGTAGGTTTATCTAAAAAAAAAAACTCATCCTCTGTAAAGTGTGGCCTGAAAAATAAATAAGAGCTCTAGGCGAACTCTTTTCCCAACCTGGCTGTAAACATGTTTATTTTGCTTTTTTGGCTTAATGTGAATGTGGTTTCAGTTTTCTCGACAGCCATCCCCTAGTGGACACTTGAGGAACTGCAGTTTTCTTTTTTTCCGGAAAGGTGTTTTTTTTTTTTTTTTGTTTGTTAAATCAATAATTTGATGTTGAGACGTTTTTGAATCTCACCCCCTGACAACCCTCCCATTCCCCATATCAATAAAAATAAATAAACTGATATTGAAACTTATAAAAACTGGACTAAAACTAAACATTTTCAAAGAATATTAATTCAAATAAACTAGAAAACCCACTTTCCAAACTGACATTAGAAAAAAAAATCTTTCAAAACAAAATTAAAACAAAAACAAACTCTCGTACCTTTGATTCTATTGCCAGCAGCTCTCATGGGCGGATGTTGACACTTTCCATGCGAAAGGTCTTTGCACTTGGTGGAAACGTTGAGCACCTCCTCAAAAATGTAACTACAGTAAACTGTCAAAACAACAGGGAACTGTAAGTCATGGGATTTGCTTTTACGACATTTTCTGAAGCGGTACATACTATCTCCTCTGACTTAGCCTCTCTTGTATTTTTGGGAATAATTTATGTAACATCGATGACAAAGTTAGCTTAGACCTGTGCGCAAACATTAGAAACAGAAAGACAAAAACAGACAATCTGGCTTGCAGAGAAAACTCACTGCCTTGGAGCGTTACTGCAAAAAAAATGTTACACCTGCAATGTTTTTATACATCCTACTGCAATAATTTCCCAAGGAATGAAACATTTTACAGTTAAAAGAGAGTGAGCTGTAGGGGAACCAGGAAAGCCTATTGGTCTGGGTTGCGTTCCCCATGAGGCAAAACCTCCTTAAAGGCATAAAAAACCCCAAAAATAACTTTCACTTAGGGGGAAATATCTGCAAAGAACACTGTGTCTACAGCAGTGTTTCTCAACCTTGGGGTTGCGACCCTACATGGGGTCCGGTCCCCTGAAATACAGAGGAAATGATACAAAAAGTACTGGTAAAAACATTTTTTTTTAAACTAATCACATTCTTTTTTAAAACTAAAACAACACACGCAAACTTAAAAAAACTGTGTTCCATATGTCTACTTTCTGAAATACACAATCTACACTCAAAAAATGAAATATTGACTTTAATTCAATCTAATATGACAACTAGTTCTAACTTAATGCACTGAGTTAGTTGAAAGCAACCTGTTGACATAATAAATTTATCCAAATATTGTTTTTGGGGGCATATAAAAATATCTGAGATGGCACCATTACTTCATCTCCTTTCAACCCTGTATAAACAAAAATACTGTACAAGTCTTAAAAATCTTTACTGTGGCCAATTTAAGATGCCAATGTAGCTTCCCCCCCCCCCATAATTCCTTTAATCAGGGATTATTTATTATTAGTTTTCAGCCTTGTGAATGAAGCCTATGGTCACTTTGCGCACCAAAAAAATGTCAGTGGAAATTTGTGATGTTTAAATGGGGTCCCGACCATTTACTGTATATACAATGCACAGCGTGCTTCCACCTGTCACCGTTCTACGTTTTTGAAGCCAAAAAACCCCGTTTCTCTAGCCGCCATTGTGCAGCCAGAGTCTGCGCAGTAGAGAATTTCCAGTGGAGCAGAGTAAAAAAGAGAAATAAAAATATTTATTTTTGCTTCTTCAGAAGGTTTAGTCTCCTTTTGGCTCTTTCCCGCAGTTTCTTATATTCCCGATAAAAACTACTCACGAACGGCAGCTGTCAACTATCGTAAAACGAAACTTATATCGCGGTTTTTAACGTCCAATAACTAATGAGAAACCAACTTCTCAGGAAAAAAAACACCTGAACACCATGCAGCCAAATGACATCCTCATACTACCTTAGCGTAAGGATGAGAGAAACGTTTCTATTTTATAAAGTTTTCCCGGCTCATATCTGGAATACATGGGGAGGCGGGGCTTATGACCTATACTGCAGCCAGACACCAGGGGGCGGGGCATCTGCTGGAGGCTTCAGTTTGAGCCGAACGTCGTTACGTCCACTCATTATACAGTCTATGGTCCCGACCCAAAAAGGTTGGGAACCACTGGTCCACAAGGGGGCGCCAAATCTGCTACATTCCTCACTGGAGCTTTAATCTCAGTAGATTCAAACTGTTGTTTCTTCTCACCAATCATCAGCGTCGCTCGTCTTTGAACAACAATTATCCCGTTATTTATGTCCCATATTGTGTCCTCGCAGCAGAACATTACTGAGCAATAAAACACATTAATGCTCAGAGGAATTATTGATGTCACACTGCTCATAAATTCCGTTTAATTGTCTTTCATAACAACATCAAAACCTAAAGCTGTTTGATGTATCCGCGGCGTCCTCATCAAGAATTCTGCGTTTGAAGACAGAGAGGTGCAGCTGCCTCTGAACAAACCTGATGGATTTCACATCAACAGCTGTGTTTTTTAAGCGAATAAACCTGAAAGTAGGATTTAATAGAAAGTTAGAGGATTCCTGTGTCCTTGCAGGGATAACTGTGGAGGATTTGTGTTTTTATTGCTTTATTATATTTCCCCCTTGCATGTTAATCTGCAGCTCCTGTTCTGCTTTGATAAACCGTCACTGCACAACGTGATAAAGTCGGACTGTTTGCTCGCTGACATTCACGGGGAATTGCATTAGGTCTGAACGGCTGCCGATGGAGTGTTAACATGAAGTGGTTAGCAGAGGAGCCACGGTGCTTTTGTGTAAACATAATTCTTGTCAGGCGAGCAGAAAGAGAGGGAGCAGATGGCGGCGGAGAGGTGCACGCTGGGCTTTATCGCAGTCATCTTCCAGAACAACCAGAGCTCAAGCCAACATCTGAGGCTTGTTGTGTTTTTGTCACATCGTCGGCCTCCGGGAAGCTCTTAAAGAAGAAGAAATCTAATCAAACATGGCAGGCTCCGGCCTGTCGAGTGTCTCTTATAAAACCATACAGAGCCTTTTTTTACAGCATGCTGTCTCTGAAGACCCAAAAAGCTGCTTCTGCCTGCACACAGCTGCTCAAAGTCCCTACGCAGCTCACACACAGGGAGATGAGTGACAGGCGCCGCTCGTCTCCATCACGACGAGGAGGAGCGGGGAGAACAAAGCGTGGCGTGCTGGGGTTAGTGGTTTTGGTTTGTTCTAGTTTGAATCGTACAAAATTTAAGGCGCAGAAGCAGCTCCAGTGTGGGGACGGGACAGAAGAAGAAGAAGAAGAGAGAGAGGAGAGGAAGGACGCTGGATCAATGGAGCTCTCTGAGGAAAAGAGAGAGGAACAGTAATGAGACCTTGAGAACAGAAGTGTTGGTGTGGGTGAGTGTTCGCAGTTTGTGCTGCTGACTGTAGAGAAGAATCATCATCCCACTGCTTCACAGATCATCCAGAACAAACCACAGAAGCTCAAACACATAACCAACACCTGCGTTAATATTCTGAATATGTTTCACTCATTCATTCATTCAAACTGTGTCTCTAAATAGAGCTGAAACTTGACCAGAATATTCCCACAGTGGATATTATCTCTGATATCAGGCTTAATCATGTCTTACTGCTCTGAAACCAAGTGATATCATTAAAATCTGAGACATGTGGACACATTTTAAGGCTCTGTGAGGATTTCCCATTGGGTGTTGGTTGCGGTGACATTAACATTCAGAATTGGAAGTACTTTTCTTAGGTCAAGACTAGAGCTGGGCCATTAATCACAAATTAGATTAAATCACACAATGACTTGTTGCAATATTCTAACTGCAGACAGTGCAATATTTCTTTAACTTATCAGAATACCAGGTAATCTTTTTTCGCAGTAGATGTTTTATGCTCCATACCAGTGTTTCTTTAGCCTGACACGTCAGACAAACAGTTTCATATATGTGTCATATATCTTTATTTCACTAGTCCATCTGGGTAAGGGGCGCTAGAGAGTGCTTTCAGAGGCGGAACTTGAAAAAAATATAGCAGCTGGTGATTGGACAACTGTCCTGCTCAACACGCTCATCACAGACAAATCCACATCAAGCCACGGTGACGTAGCAGATTTGTAACCTGACACCAGACAGAAAGTTCATTTATCCGCTACAGAGATATTTCACTAGTCTGATGTTGCTCTTCTCCCGATCGATGAAGAGCAAAAACATTGTTTACCGTCAGAAAAGCTTGAGGTGACGTTCTCTGTTCTTCTTTTAAAGAAGAATTTGAGTCTATTTCTGATAAAACTGCAGATATCGCCGCGTCCACGTAGTCCACGTCTGCAGCTCCCGTCTCTATTCTCTGATTGGTTCAACAACATTTCTGCCGGGGGAAATCGATTCTGATTGGATCTCAGCAAGATGGATCTGCGGGATTTCAGAAATGAATCAGGCGGCTCCATCTGCTCTTTCTTAACTCCACTAAACCAACCAAATAGTGAAACTGTGGAAAACTACCTTTGCAATCTATGTGGTGTTACGCTATGTTCCGTTTTGGTTGTTTTGGCCATCAGCCGGTTTAGGGGGCGGGCCTTACTGCTCAGGGAGACAGCCAATGACTGTTAAGCAAGTCTCTGATTTAGAAGACAAGACGGCGCATGCTTCAGGCGTCAGGATTTGTTTGCCCTGTTTGGACACACGTGGTGTGTTGCCGTTTCCCTGTTGTGGATTAGAAGACGCGTTGTGTTGACAGCGAGGTAAAGTCCACCTACCGTGACTCAGCTGACGGCCAAAAAATAGTTAATGTTCACGGTGGTAGCCCGCCTGATACCCCAAGACGTATATGAGCCTGAAGGGGGTGCTACCATAGATTGTAACAATGGTAAAAAAGTGGCAAAAAGACCAAGAAGTATTAATAATAATAGGTTTGAGGTGGTATAAATGGTGAAGAAGCAGCAAAAATTGGCGAGGAAATTCTGAGAAAATTTTGAAAATTGGTAAACAGTAGCAGCAAAAACAAGGGGGAAAAGTGACAAAAAAAGAAAACAAAACAAAATGGAAAAGTCATAAAAATAGCCAAGGGCAACAAAAAAATGGCAAGAAAGTTGGGGTGAATCTAAAAAAATAGCCAGAAGGTAGAAAAAATAGTTCAAAAGTGGTAGGAAAATAAATGAAAAGTGACAAAAATGGGCAAAAAGCAGCCATGTCATGGGTTTTTATTGTGCTCTAATTAATGCCAATGTTTATTTCCTACAATGTGTTTGTTTTAAAACACATAATATGGAGGACCTAGATATATTTGCACGAGAAAATCTTCTTTTCCCAGAATGCAAAGCCACAAGGTTATGTATTTATTGATGTGACAATAATCAAACTTTTCAAACTCAGCTTGTAGCGTAGTTTAGTAGCTGGCTACATTTAGCGCTACTCACAGCCTGGTGCTCTGAGACATGTCAGTAACGTTAGTGAATCCTGGTTATGTCCTACCAGTGTTCATCTACCAACTCCAACCTCACCAAGCAGAGCAAACGTAACCTGGCTCTTCATTTTATTGATAGACTCTCAGGTTGTGGAATGAACATTATCACAAACAGCTTAATCTGTGTTTTAGCTTTCAGTCCATGCTCTATCACTCTCACATTAATCTTTCGTCTGCTCTTCTGTCCCTTTAGCAAAGTTAGCAGCAGATAAGTCACATCTTGACAAAAAATGTCAATAAGAGTGATTGATTTGCTGTAAGTATTGTAAAAAAAAAGAGGTAAAGTTCCTGATAAAAAGGTTCCAATTGAAATCTAAACAGCTGTTAAAAAAACATTTGTATGTAAAAATGTTAATGAAGGTCACAATTAGTGTCCAATCAGATGCTCTAATCCTTCCTTCAGCGTGATGCTCGTGTCATTCGAATCCAAGACAAAAAAACCTGAGTCTGACTTTAAATACGCCGACCATCAAAGCTAACAAGCCTCTCTTTCCATCTCACATACTGAGCATATTCTGAGAGCAGAGCTGCACACCTGGCAGTTTGCAAATGAGATCCGTTCTGTTTCTGCTGCACCATCAAACTCACACCGAGGAGCAAAAAAAAACAAAAACCCAACAACTGCAAAATGCACATTCATATTATTTTCCTTTTTTTTGAAACACTCGAATGTGAAATTCTCCCAAAAGTCTAAAAGCGCGAGAGCATCCTTCAGTCGAACTTGTCAAATAACATCCTGAGGCCACATCTGTTCCAGTTTAGAGTAAGCCGTGGACCAGACTCCTCCAAATACGACATAAATAAATAAATAAAAACATCTCCCAGCGCCAGTGAGCATAACTGTACTGCTAACTAATTCATGAGAATCAGGGATTAGTTACTGCCATGAAACTTTAATGATTTTATCCCATAAAAACAGAACAAGTGCTGCCAAAACTGATCAGGCCTGTGGACGTGCATACATGCATTTTGTTAATCACCATGTTCTGTACGGTTATTAAACATCTCCAAAGCCTCTGTTCTTCCTGGAAGAGTGTGTGTGTGTGCGTGTGTGTGTGTTATTCTGAGGCAGGAGATGAATTTATGATGATGAAATAACCGGATCGTTCAGTCTTGAATAGTGTTTCTGTCAGCTTCACTGCTCGTCCCTGCTCTCCCTCTACATCTAATTTTATTGAAAATGAGCCACAGAGACGATGTTTCCCGCCCTGCTGCCACTTTTCCACCACCAAATCTGCTTAAATTATTCTTCAAAATTGGATTCCTTGATAATTTTAGGTTATGATGTTTCACAAATAAGATCAAAGCTGCACAAAGAGATCTAATAAAGCTGCCTCACACACACACACACACACAAACCACCTGATGTCTTCTTCCAGAGGCTACAGAGTGGGTGGGTTGCAACATGGGGGCACAAATGTGTTGTCCTCCACCGTCACCAGAGAGCCATAACACGGACTAATCATGAAATCAATAACCTCAGAGCAGGTTTGTTCTTTTACGGCCTCCAATTGGACACAGGGTTCCTAATGTCCTTGTAGCATCTGATTAGATTGTTTTTGGTGTGTCACGATTGTGCGTCATCCGCTCCTCTGATTGTAATGCTGAGCTGTAGTTACTCGCTGAATCACGTCTGACACCTGCGATGTGCGCTGACCGCTCTAATTACGCCCCGACATCCTGCGGTGATTGCAGAAAAACACAGGTTTTGCCCTTAAAGATGGTGATTGTGTCGTGATTGCGCCGAGATCTGAATGGCGAGAGAAAGGAAGGGCGAGATATTTTGAGAGATGTGCTAATGTGCTTTCCTGTTGAGAGTTTCATGAGAAGATTAACACCTGTGATGAGCTCAGAAGGTGTGCGCTGTGGGAGGAAATTCAGGCTAACAGGATCACAGAGGGGGATACTTGTCAGTCCAAATCAGGTTAACACGGCTAAGACGGTACAGCAGGGTGGGAGGTCCAAAAACCAGCTTAGAGACAAAGTAGACGGGTGAAGGTTTGCACAGAAAAATCTCAGGAACTTGAAAAACAAACTAGAGAGGGGAGACCCGCATTTCCTTTCAGCAAATGCATGTTGTAATGCTGAGCATCACATTTCAACACTAACCCAAAAAAGCCAAAGGTATCTTATTTGATACATAAGTTCGAAGATCTCATCAAAATGATTAGTAGTTTCTTTAAAAATATTTTTAAAAACATATTCTACCACCTTGAGGATTGTCATATCACTACAGTCGGCTGGAGTTGTATTTTGGCCTTTTTCAAAATTTCTGAAATCATCCACTCACATTTTTTAAAGAAAATCATGCTTGATTTTCAAAAAGTTGCAGCAAGAATAACATCAAAATAATTACTTCTTTAAAATAAAATGTTTTCTGCATGAAATAGGTGCATATTTTCTAAAAAACTTAAATAGATAGTTTGCAAAATTGCCCAGTACTGGCCCTTTTCCACTGACCCGTCTTGGCCCTACTCTACTCGCCTCTCCTTGGTTTGTGTTGCGTTTCCACAGGCGCGGTACTACGTGTCAGACACCAGTTTTTAGCACTTACTCTACCCTGGTTCCAAGCGAGTAAAGCCGATTCTAAAAAGTGACGTCGATGGACTGCCGGTCACTCATTGGTCAGAGAATGTCGTCACCGAAGCTTCACTTTCTGACTCTGTACAAATCACTTACAAGAGGCAAACGAATAAGTCAGCGACGGGTTTTTAATGACATTTAAACCCGACAGCACAGAACCAGACTGAATGAAGACAAAATACAGCCCTAAAATGCTCCTTCATGATTCCTAAATAAGTTAAAAGTCCTTTTTAAACGAAAAAGAAGTTAACAGCAAAGATGGTTCAGTTTAAAGAGTCTTTTCGATTAAATCAAAGTTCGTCGGCGCAGGAGCGATCTGTCTGCCACGAGAGTCTTTAAGCACCAATCAGTCCATTAATCCACAGGGAAGCAAAAAGGAAAACCAGTTCAAAGAAGAATGATTGATCAACAACAAATCTCTGGTATACCAGGCCCAAAAATCAAAAATTAAAGTGATCTCACTGGATCCAGGGAAGAGTTGATGTCAGGAAGCAGCTCCTTCGTTTTCCTCCGCGTGCAGCAGCACAAGGCTGTTGTTTACCTCCATTGTCATGACGCCCGACATTGAGCTGCTGTATTACTTTAATGAAATCTTTTGAAAGCTTGTTTTTTCCCTTTAATGACCACTGTGGCACATATGTGAGTACAAAATTACGTTTGTGTCGCGTTATAGATGACATGCACGCACATTGGCAGATTTTTTTGACTTGTTACAAGCAATTTACGCCTCATTTCTGTCTTAAAAAAAGTTGAAATAAGACATTTTTATGACCTGGTCTGGTGAATGTGACTCAAATTAAGAACAATAAGACAAAATTTACGACAAATAAGACATAATGACTTGCTTAGATTTCCGTTTTTGCAGTGTAGAGCTACATATGTATTTATAAAGTATATTTTTCTTGAAACCAAGGGACACACCTTACACGAAAATTACCTCAACTCTTCTAAGAAACATCTTAGAGCATTCAGCCAGTCTCAAAAAGTCTTTTATCTGTTGCTGCACTTCTTTTTCCCTTTCCTTTCACCTTCTCCTCTTCTCGTAAAACTATCTCTGATTAATAAGCTGCAATAAAGATAATGCACCCTTCAGACGTCCTCTTTAACTTTGATAAAAACCACCTCTGCAGCCAAGGAGCAGAACAATATCACAGCCTTGTTGTTCTTCTTTGTGCTATAACGGCTCCGCAGCTCTGACTTAACACCAGGGGAGCAGCAGGAAATAATTGGCTGCAATTATCATCACATTTGCTTCTATTTGCAGTAACAGTGGAGGTGTTCTTGTCATTATACCTGTGGGTGCCAGAGTTCAGCCTGATCAAGCATTTAAGCTCTTAGTAAGAGGTATGACTAACGCTGTGATGGAAGTGAAGCACTCTGGGTAAAGTTTGTGAAGTAGAGGGAAAGAAGGCTCCAACAGGAAGATTAAAAACACGCCTCTCAAGCCCTGAAGGGTTTTATCGGACAGCGAGGAGACCATCAGTCTAAAGTTTGAGTGTTCCCCAAGCGCCGTATTACCTGGGGAGCGGCGAAACAACGCAGAGCAATCACTTAACCGCCGCACAAAGCCGTAGAAGAAACTGGGCCAAGTCGCACACACATGCAGGGCTAGAGGCCTTTAATTCAGACTGTTTGAGGATGAGATGGAGCTTTTTTCTGTCTTTGATGAGCGACCCGGAGTGGCAGGTGGATAAAGGGGCAGCAGTGGAGTGGGAGGACTTGGCCGGCATGTGAGGGCTCTGGCACATGCCACAGAGGAGGTCGTGATTGGAGCCGAGCCATGGCCACGGCACCTGAATAAACAAGGAAGCTCGAAAACAAACAAGCTGGACCTCTGCAGCCTATTAGAGGGGACACGCCTGAGTCCATTTCAAGCCAGGACGCTTCTATTTTCAACATGCTCGACTGACTATCTGTGTCAGCGTTTCACGGCTTATTTTTACAGACATCGACTTTTCTTTCCAACAAACAGACTCAGTAATAAACGCAAAAACTAGATAATAAAAAGTCAAATCTTTACGTGTGATAAAAGCTTCTGCATGTGTTTCAAAGCCAGAAAAAGACTTTTACTTTGCAAATCCATGCATCAAAAAGAGTTTTAAACGCCTGTGAATAACATTTCTGCTTTTCCAAACGTCAACTCGACCTCACTCCACTATTTCAAGAGTCATTACAAGCTTTTAATGCACCCTATCAAACAGGAACGTCTGACAGCCCTTGCATTAATTCAGGATTAATTATTGAGCTAACAATGGAGTGAACGCTTAGCGGTGGACTGATACGCCGCTATAATTGGATTGGGTCTTTGTTTGCAGATTTGTGAAACCACTTTCATAAAAGGAGGTCAAGTTGTTGTCAAAGAGGATGAAATGTGTGCTGCTGACTTCTGGGACGGCTGCAGTTTGATTTTTTTTAATAAATGTGGTCAAACAAGCAACCTGTGGGCAGGAGGGTAGCAAATATGCACCAGGCGGAGCTCGACAGGACGACGGTCATCAGCTCAGACTATGTTGGTTTTTTCTGTGTGGAGTTTCCATGTTCTCCTCGTGCACGTGTAGGTTTTCTGGTCCAAAAACATGCTCATCAGGTTAATTGGTGATTCTAAGTTGCCTGTAGGTGTGAGCGTGAGCCTGAAAGGTTGTTTGTCTCTGTGAATCAGTGACTGACTGATGGTCAGTCCACGCCCTAGTACTGTTGGAATTGGCTCCACCCATGACCCTGAACAGGATAAGAGGTAGGAAACAGATGGATGGATGATTTGGAATAAGATTAGAATAAAACTCAACAGAATGGAATGGGACTGAATCTGACGTTGACCTAATGCAGTGGTTCTCAAACTTAGATTGTAATTCCCCCCTTTTGTTGATGAAATTATTTTCAGGTCCCCCTACTCTCCGCTGCCAGCCACATGCTCTAAAACAGTGATTCTCAAATGGGGGGTGTCATGGAATTTTCCTAATTCCTTATTATTCTACACAATTATTACATTAATTTCCTCTGTATGTCTCAAACATAGTCACAGCCCTGTATTTGGCCTTAGATACACACATTCCTGTATTCTTCCATAGTGAGGACTGTTTCTCTTGTATCAGGATGAGAGGGACATCCTAAGCTGAACTCATTGGTCTCCTAAATAGACATAACAACCTTCAGAAATGATAAATACTGAATACACAGAGAGGTCTGGCAGAATTGACTCAGCACTACACTGCGCATCCAAGTGTACTGTCTGTCACTTCTCCTCGATCGAGCTACATAAACTTTTTCAACTTAAGTCATCTGAGTCTCCTGAGTTTTCTTCGTCAAGTGGTCAAGCTTCCAGAAAATTCCTCAACAGGGGGTACACATACACCTAGGGGTACGAGGAAGCACCCCAGTGACAAATGTTAAAAAAACAACAACCTTAATCTTCTGTCCCTTAGTCTTCTTTTATTTCAATGATATTATGACACTGTAAACATGCATAGGCCTACATTTATCTATGTTATTTTCCACATTAATTCCTGAAAATTAGTCTCAGCTATACCGGGGGTACTTGGCTTAAATTGTTTTTGTAAGGGGGTACACAAGCTGGAAAAGTTTGAGAACCCCTGTTCTAAAATGGACACACGCTCAAATGTGTGCTTTGCTTGCAAACATGAAAATAATACATGGCATTAACTTTTTCCTTGCAAGGAAACATCAATGTACTCACAAACAAAAAAAGTTCTCACTTTAATGGCTGAAATACAACAAGTGACAATGCAACTCCTTAAGATGTAAGTATTTTTATTATCATTTTCACTGATGCCCTCAATCCCATGTTTAACTCCACATTCAGTACAGTAAAATACTGTAAATTTCTGTCACAGAAAAAATAAGTTTTCTTAACAGTAACATAATGGCAACCCTGCTACCGGTTTATCAGTTTTTTTCACACCAAAATGTTTTACAGTGTGGTCTTTGTGTTGTCACCAATGAGGTCTGAAACATGCCATCTAAAAGTTTGGACTTTGATCTACTGAACTCACTTTAAGCTTCTAGCTTTGGTTGAAGTAGTGTGAGGAAAAGAAGAGAGGATCAGTAGGCTTTGGCCTTTTTGCTACAGTTATAGCGAATAGGTCGACTGTTTCTCCAGTTCAAATCTGGTAATTTGAGTATCTTCAAAACTAAAGAAAGAAGGTCACAATGTGCTCCCGACTGAAATTATAACTTGCTAAACTGAGTTCATTTCTGCTGTAAAGATTATCTTTTTGAATGAGTGTGTATGGG
>RPOG01002366.1:0-76754 GCA_008086565.1 Thalassoma bifasciatum
CGTCCACCCAGAGGCTCCGCAAAACTCCTCATTATGGAAATACCAGGTGTGTGTCCGCCAAATCCAAACAGACAGACATGAGAATACGTCACCGAGACTAAGTTGCCGCGTCCTCTGCATGACCTCGCCGCGCGCCCAGGAAACAGCTTATTCCCTGAATCGACATCAGAGATGACAGATAGGTGCTGAAACACTCCTGACATGAAATATTACGAGGGTGAAGAGAGGCAGAGTGTGAGAGACAGCAATCGAGAGAGGCCTGACCTATATAAGAAGGAGGCTGAAATATTTATGGATGTGAGTGTCCTAATTGGCAAGCCACTGGGAGCACTGTGGCCTTCTCCTCCAATCACAGCCCGGGAAGAGGTTAACACACACACGCCAAAACGCACACATGCATGCGCAGAGATGAGAGGAGCCAAACTTCCAACCCCGGTCAGAGAGAGACCCCTCCTCGGAAGACAGATCGGACTCGACCAAAGCCTGGGCGTAGTTAGAATCATTATCAGAGCTGTTATCACAACCATCCTCTCTGGCACATATGGATGGGAACAACCGCTCAGAGCGCTAAGTCAAACACAGCCTAATTGGCGGGGCTTAATCTCCAGCGCTGGCACGCACTTCTGGGATCTATGAGAGGCCTCAGTTACTGTCCCGGCTGATGGAGGCAAGGAGACGCAGAGTGTGTGACTTCTAGTTTCCAACATCTGCAGGAGGGGGAGGGGTTCAAAGTCCTGTTTGGATATGTGGTTCATAGGGCTGGGAAATTAATCAAAAAATAATCAAAATTGACATATAAAGCGTCTAATGGGCAGAAAAACAACACTGTGGTTATTTAGTTTTCCCCCTTGTAATTATCTCTGTATTGATCGAACTGTTTTGTTAGTTAAGTTTAGCAAAAGAGCAACAAAGCAGTGTCAAACAGTCATTTGTTCAAGTGATATCCAATTATGTATCAAAAATCAAAATGTTGAAAATAGGCTAGTTTTCAATATCGCATTCGTTAATAAAAATCAAATTAAGGAAAGCTGATTGGTAGTTGCATGCGATAGGATCAGCTGTCGTTTCATGTGTTTTTGAGTTAAACTTTGTGAGATGTTGTTGTTTAAATGGGACCTAAAATGTATTGGCGGCATGAAGCTCGTTAGCCAATAAAAATCCATTCACCCTGTGGTGCATAGTGGTCACTACAGTGGACACCTATTTAAAACTTATTCACTCCTAAATTCAGTGGTTCATGTGGTGGAAATTCATATTAGCCTGTGTCAGGATATTTTTATTCTTCTTAGGGCCTGAAAAAATGATTTTAATTCTTTTTCCAAATATATATATATATTTCTAAAAAGTTATAGACAAACATTTGAGGCTAAAACAGCGTAATAACTGTAAATTATTCAGTGTTAAAACGGATAAAAGATAGTTAAAATATTTTGCAAAGCATTAAAAAAAGATTATCCATGAAATTACCAAAAAAAAAAAAAAAGAAGAAGAGTAGTCAAACAAAAAAAAAAGAGTCACATTTACATTAAGTTCAAACAGTTTTAAGTTGAATTCTCAGTTACAAATGTTTGAAAAAAAAAAATGGAAAACTTTTTTTTCATGCTTTAAGACAAATAAAAACACTCAAGGGAAAAATCCTGACACTGAATTTCAAAATTCATTTATCAGAGGGTTAATTAGTTGCATCAAAGCATGTGTAAAAGTTGCGGCTTAAACTGCAAAAAATTCTGCAAAATATACATAAGTTCAGGTAATTATGTCATGTTTGATCAAAACTTTAGCAAAGCAGAATCAAATTTATTCTGAGCCCTCTATTATGTGTTGTTTTGTGTCATTAGTTGACTATTTTGTTATAACCCTTGTGAAAAATTGCAGAAAAGTACTGTCTGTGTCCAAAAGTAACACATCTTATCTTTTTCCAACACTTGAAGCACTGTAATGTTGCTAAATTTGAACAGAATTAACTGTGTTGAGAGTTGGATAATCGTGAATTCGAGGTAGAAGGTTCAATTAATTGGGATTTCGATTTTTGCCATAATCACCCAGCTCTATATATAGACACATGACTTTAAAAAAAAAAAAACACAGCCGTGTTTGGACCCTAAATCTTTAGATTAGTGATGTCACACTAGTGAAGAGAAACCCTCATCAGACTCTAACTCACACACTAACTGTCTTAAATACATAAGAAGCCAATAAGAAGACAGTGTTGAGCTAATGGTACCAACAGTACATCATGAGCTCTGAGTCATTGTTGTGATTTTTAGGATTAGCAGGCAAATGAGTTCGACAAGCATCCCCGTCTTGCTTGCACAAAAGGAAAGAGAGCAGAAATCAATGGGCTGTGTTTACAGGGTACACAGTCGACTGTAACACTGCACGTAATGTTACACACAGCCAGGCAGTAAAAACAGACGAGCTGCTTGGCACGGCTCAGCCTGGCCGGCCTCGTGCTAAAAGCAGGCAGAGACAGCAGCGACACGCGGGCCAAGATCAGATGCTGGCACCGAGGCGGCTCAGAAAGTGGGACGAAGATGAAAAATATTCAGAGTAAGCATGAAAGAACCTGAGGAGAGCAACCTGGTGTGATTTTCCCATCAAGCTAATGAGCAAAAGGAAAAGGGAGAAGAAGAGAAGATACTCACGTAAGAAGTACTCAGAGGGGTCTGCTTCATAATCTGTTTCCTCGGGAAAGTGGTCTATCTGTTTACACATTCCTTTGAAGTTTCCTGTTGGGAAAAACAGAGAGAGGGTTCAGTGGAGTTCAGCGAAGAAGACACCGACGAGACACACAGCTGCTCTGCAAACAAAACCGTCAATTAACTCACAAAACTCTTCCTGGTTTCTTTAATTGTCGGCACAGCTCGTGATGGAGCAGCGTGGTTGTGGTGCTCACACACGAGAGACGGAAGATAGACCCCGAAGACATCCAGTAACGGAGAAGCCACATATTAAACGGCAAATGCTCATCAAGTTGCAGCAGAACAGATTCTTATGTTGAGTTTCAGGAAAGTTCAATGACTCCATTTATAGGTTTTGCACTGTTTCTCATCCCTTTTCATTCTCCTGTACACTGCACTACAGTTGGTCAACAAAGATGTCAATCGTGGCTTCAAGTAAGCATCCCAAAACTTAATATGCAGAATGAATCAAAACAGTAGGAGCTAACTTGAAGGGCAGAAACCATAATCAAGAAAAATTAAGTCGATAAATATTTAAATCTTAAAGTTTGACCCAACTTGACACAGATGGATGACATAATTTTTTGCAGTCTCACCCCATTGTGTGGTCCTGTGCAAACATGTATAGGTTTTCCAAAAAAGTTTTAACTGCGAGAAATGCACAGGCAACTTGGCAAACCAACAGGAGCTCTGAGTGTCCAAACTACAAAAACACAGATATTTACATGGTTCATCACTCAGAGATCATCTTAGTAACTGTGTGATGAATTTTTTGGGACCAAACTTGGCAGAGAAGAGGAATGGGTGAAAACAATGTTGTAAACAGTGTAAGCAAAGTCTAATCTCCTCTTGGCTTTCTTTCCTAAAGTATCTTGCTTTCCCCTGTAAAACTACACAAGAACTGCAGCTGTCAATCATCAAGAAACATGATGAAAAACCCAGTTTTTAACATCCAATAATTAATAACAAAAACATATTCTTCAAAAAAGAGGACTTGAACACAAGGCAGCCAAATAATATCCAAGAAAAACATTTCTTCAAGGTGTGTTTATTTATGAGGGTTTGTCCACCTCCTATCTGGAATGAATGGGAAGACAGAGTTTTTGACCAATACTGCAGCCAGTCACCAGGGGGAGCAGTTGTTTTTGGCAGCCTCACTTTGTGAAAGATGGCTTCCATTATTGTTTTACAGTATATGAGGACTGCAGTCTTTGTAAAAGGAGCATGCAACCAGCTCCTGAGCTTTGAGTGTTTTGGCTTCTCTTTTGAGCAGCTGTAATGTCGTCCATCCTTCTCCACAGCCCACACTCCTCTGAAAGTCAGCAGCAGGCAGCAGCTTGTAAACAAGAACAGCACAGCTGTTTCCACCTGGAGCTGCTCCAGCGACCGCACAGGAACTTCATCTTTTGATGCTCGTTCATTTATCCGTCCACTCTCCCTTCTGTACCTCCCACTTCCTCCTGTCCACTCTCCCCCTATTTGCCACCTCTCGCTGGACTTTTAGCGATGATGAGGTCACTAAATGTGGCGTAGCAAGGGAGAAGCGCATAAGGAAGCCATTACGGCGGCCCACTGCTGCAGCCGGGAAGCAGATGCCGAGGCGTTTGATTAGCGTTTCATTTAGCTCTTCATCTCCTCTCCCTCCAGTGTCCCTCTAATTAGGTGAACAGGTGTTGGTTACCATAGCGCCAGGTGTTGCTGAGGAGGTCTGGATGGGTGCAGTTATTACTCTGAGAGAGGCGACCCCCTGCTGATGAGCACTCTGACTTTAGAGAGTTTCACCTGTGTCCTTGATCTGCTTAAACACCTGTGTCGAGTACTTCAGGGGGCGACGTGCTGTCTGTTAGGAGACTCAACTCAGCATGACAGCATCATAATGGCGTAAGTGTGATATTTATCCGCAGATATCTCTCAGAAAAAGCCTCTGCTAGTCTTAAATGATCAATATTTGATGGATATTGTGTTCATTATAAGATTTACAGGTAGCTCTCTGGATTATTATCGAGAAAGGTCAGGGGTTACCCACCAAACTGGACAGGTTGTTGGAAAAGTATCTTTATTTTTGGACCATAAGAGCATCATGTTGTTACTATCTCAATAATACACACATTAAAACCCAGTTCTGGCATTAAAAAAAAATCACCTTTTCCACTTTCTCACAGTGACACGGATGCGTTTAGATACCGAAATATGACACCTTTTATTTTACATGAATTGGTACTTTTTGGTACCCATCTCTATTAAGCACATTTTCCTCCTTTTTCTTCTTATAATCTACTCATCCGTTTATATTCCCTGGTATTTGCCTGCACTTCCTTTGCCTCAAGCTGCCCCTGATGAAACTTAGTCTTAAGAATCCACCAAAAAACAGGCAAAAATGGTCAAACTCTCCTCTCCATAATCACAAAACCCGAATTGATTTTCATCAACAGGTTATGATGACAGTGAGGAAGAGAGATAAAGACTGAAAAGCAGGGAGCGAGAGAGAGAGAGAGGAGGTAATTGGAAGGAGGAGGCGGAGAGATAAATATAGGAAGGGCAGGGAACAGAGAGGTTTTGAAGGACGGGGAGCGGACGAGAGAGAGGGAGGTGGAATACATCAGGTTTGAGTGTCAAAGTTTAGGTCTCAGTAATTGCTGAGCCATGAAAAAGCCCTCCAGAGTTTCTCGGACCTGCACACTTTTAAACTCCGTGAACTGATTCACGACATCAATGCTCCTTTTTTTTTTTTTTTCACAGATTCACATCGCCTGCTTGAACAGGCTCTGAATAAGTTGTGTTTCCATCAGAGGAGCAGGGGAGAACACGCTTGCTCTGCCTCTCAGAGCACATTTCACTGAAAGATGACTTGTGTTTACATACGACTACATCGCACACTCCCAGTGGAGCTGTCTGAGAAAAACTAGCAGCGGCAGCAGCAATCCGCAGAGCACCATGTGTGTGTCTTAACAAGTGGGTGTAAGATTTGGTTTGCAGCTGGCCGTCCCATCCCCAGCAGTTGTGCGATTTGTAATAGCAGCTGTGGAGAGTGGCCTGTTGGGGGAACCGCTTCAATTAGCATGCTGAAAGATTTATGTGAGACTTAACCGCTCCAAAAGGTCCTTTTCTTGTAAGACATGTAAACTCTGCAGGCTGCTAAATGTTTTATAATGGCGTTTTTATTTTCCGAGACCTCCCAGAGCGTGTGCGAGCTCAGGACTGAGTCGCGGGGAGATCCGTTAGGACGTTAAGCGCTTTGTCAGGGGGGAGCGGTGTTAAGCGGAGGTGTGAGGATCAGGTGTGCTGAGGGTCAAAACACTTCACTCACAGAGAAACACCTGCGTTCGCTGGATTACTAGAGGGCTCTATGTGTGGAGTCAAAGGAAATCTGGCTCTAGGGTTCATATTATTAAGACAAAAACTGTGATATTGGAGCAAAATTTTATTGCAATCCAACAAAACCTCAAGCAGGGAGTTTAAGATTTTCCTCAAACCATGCAACAAAAAAAAATCTAGAAGGGCTGGGTATTGAAATGCAAACTGATTCAATTGCAATATAACCTGCTGCAATATTCTAATGACAAGCAATGCAATATTTCTTTAACCTGAAATTTTTTTGCATTACGTTTTCTGCTCTACACAAGTGTTGCCCTCAACCCTGCACAACTAAAAAGCCAAATTATTGAAAACTACCTTTGCAAAAGAAGCAATTTGAGTGGTAAAAAGTGGCAAAAACAGCAAGGAGTAGCAATAAAAGTAAGTTGAAGGTTGCAAAAGTTGTCAAGATGCCACAAAAATGGGCAAATATTGGTGCAAAAAAATGTCCAAAAGTGCAAAAAAGGAGTGAAATGTGCAAAAATTGTGGATTTTGTTTTAAACACAAACTCCTCTTTTCAGCATGTGTTTGTTTTTCTTGTTCAAGTGAGGATTAGAAAAACAAGATAATCCCATTCAATATAGTGATAAGTAATATCAATTTTACAACATGTATCAAAAAAAGCTCTTTTTTTTAAAGTTACATTCCTGGTTAAATTGATCTTATATGGTGCTCTTTGAAATGAAGATTGATTTACTGTTTGTTTGTTTAACAACACATTATTTTTGCAAATTGTTCAGCACTAATTTCCAGTAAATAAAGTTTTCTTTTTTAATACAAGATGCTAAAAGAATGAATAAATTAAGAAAGGCAGTTGGGCATACTGTGAGGTTTGGATCTAAAAACAACAGAAAGCAAAGGTTTGGAGCATTTTTAACATTAAATACTCCCAAAGACGCATCATGGCGTGAGGAATTAACTTACAAGGTGGAAACATGTTCCTCCTGACATTACGAGCATGAGTCAGGCGTATTTGTGCAGCTTTAGATCCCTCCGATGGTCTCAAAGGGGGTTGATATCATACGGTAACAAAAGCCGACTCAGCCTGACTCAACAGCCCAAACGGAGCTGCAATAATTTATACAGCGGTCATTACAAGACGGAGCAGGTTATCTGAGATCTCCTGCTGGGATCAAGCCATCACCAAACCCCCTCGGACCCTCACGCCGGCGTCGGTTGATGCGTATGAGTGTGTGTTTAAGGGTCGAGGCTCCGTGTGAGTGGGAATGAGCTATGTGCTAACCCGATGCCCCCTGCATCCCCCCCTGTCCTCCGGAGCCATAAAGCACTTCATTACCACACTGCCCGGAGAGACGGGGAGGCACTCAGGAGTGGAGTGCTGTGGAGAGAAGCGGGGAGTGATGGGGGTGGGTAGAGAGGTAGATTTATAGCTGCCCACCGCAGCGAGGCTCCGGGTCTCCTCCTGGGGGATGCGGGGTTTATTCGGTCAGAGTCACGCCTATTTCTAGACCCCACTTTTTGCAAATACACACAACCACGAGCGAGGCTATTCCTGGGCCTGTGACGTTGCTGAGTTTCACTCCAGCTGAGCTTTTAGAGAAGGAGCTTTCCACATGTAGGTGCAGAGTTTGGAGCGACTCCAGCTGAGGATGAGCAGCTCTTCAAGTAGAAGTTTGACACAGTTTAGGAGAGGTCTAAAGGTGCGGTCACACTGGCCAACTGTACACAAGCACAATTGGCCCCCGGCAGCGCCACTCCCTCACTGGCCATTGCCTCTTGTACCTATGTTACAAGCAAGGGGCAACATCCAGTTTAGAAAAATGAAGCCTACATGGAAGTGCTAAATGTTGCCGTACATCGAGAATCCACTTGTGGCTGGCTGCAGGAAGATCGGTAACCATGCACACACCAAGTCAAAAGAAACAGACCTTCACAGTGTTAAACAAACACATTTACAGCCTGGTTTAAAAAAGGCTTGGGTCTGAAATGCTATTTTTGTTATCAGCATGCACTCTAAGGGGGTGATTTCTTTTTTTTAACTCAGCAGTTTTTAAGATATTAGGATCAGAGTTTGTCCAATCAGAGGCTCATCTCAGATCCCATGAGCGACCAAAAGCTGTTGAACAGGAGGCTTAAACCCTGTGCTCAAGAAAACTCTGGCTTTTCTAATTTCTATGTTTCTATCTAAGATGTATATTGTACTTGATATTTTACTTAATGTCTACCTTAAATTACTCTCTCTATTCTTAGTATTGCCCTCACCCGAGGGGCAACTGGATCCCAAAAATCTCCAATAGAGAAGAGTAGAGCAACATACTGTCCTGCAATCTGGGCAATGAAGGTAGAACTGGACCGAGCATTTTTCTTTCTTCCTTTATTTTTGGGGGCTTTTAATACTTTTACTTTGAAAGAACAGGACAGTGGATGGAGTAGGGTTGAGTCTGAGTAAAGTAACAGGGTAAAAACATCACTTTTAAATCACGTCTTAAAACCCAATTTATTCTTTGACTTTTGGTTCACCATGAGAATTGTGTTATCTCTGTCCTTTTGTGTCTTTATGGTCCTAACCCTTGTTGTTTTATGGCTCTTATTTCGCCATTTTAATTGTTTTATTGATGTTTTTATGTCTTTGTTTTCTTTGATTCCACTGTGCAGCACTTTTGTAAACAGGATTGTCTTTAAAATGTGTTATATACACATGCAGAATGACATTCAGGAAACAGGCCACTTGCTCAAAGGTGAGAGCATCTTAAAGCATGACCAAACACATTTGACGACTTTTGGAGCTTTACTGATTTTAAAAACTTGGGGGACAACACACATGATGTTAGTTCTGATAGATTTTCACCATGATTTCATGAGGCTGAAAACTCAACACTTCTCAGAACGACTCTACAGACATGAGATCTCAAAGAAACTTGTGTTGAAACAATCTGAACAGGAAAAAATAAAGGTGAAAAGAACTTGTACTGATGCCTCACTTGAGGATTAATCGGACAAATAATTGGTTACGCAAGCACTGGATTAGGAGGAAAAATTTCCCTGAGTCGGCTAAATCACAGCTTGCTGAACAAGAACTAAAACCATAAGCTTTATTAATAAGCAAATGAATGTATAGTGAACAGGTGTTATACAGATTAGAATCCCAACAGGGCGAGCAAAAGTTTAATATGAAAACTCTTTGAAATTCTCTCTCCTGGTAATGTACAGATCTGCAGGTTGGTTAAACGGAGCAGAAACTGGACGAATCTTTCCTCGATGCCTGAGGAGAGAGACATCCTGCTCAGGGCCCGCCCACACACGGGGAAAAAAAAAAAAAACTCTCAAAGTGATCAAACACAATCACAGCCGCAACAACACCGCAGACAGAGACAAAGGTTTGATGAGACACAAACACGGAGGAGGTGCATGATGGGATGTGGAAGGTGGTGTGAGGGGGGGGGCCGGGTGCTGGGGGTCAGAGGGACTCTTCACTGAGTGGGAGGTGACGTTTAAAGAGAAAGTGTTAGAAAGACAAAGAGAGAGAACAAAGCCCACGTCTGATTCGTCGGTGGGCGGTTTTCTCATAAACTTTCCAGGCAGCGGCGGCTGCGGCGTGCGTGTGTCAAGGGAAGGAGGCCAGTGAGGTGTCTTTAACCTCTGGACACAGCGGCTTCTGTGACACAGCTTGTAGCATTAGTCAGACGCTGTTTCAGTACCAGCTTCAAAGCCTCCAAGCTAACTCGAGCTAGCTACTAGCCGCAGCTGCAGTCAGGTGCGTCCGGGTCAAACACATGTAGCCTCCAACAGCCAGCAGAGAGAGATATATTGCGTGCACGGGTCATTAAACTGCCCAGATGAACACAAATGGCCTCCTCGAGTGCAGTGTTAGCGTGTAGCACATGTGCATGCACAGGTAAGTACAGACGTGTGTGTGTGTGTGTGTGTGTGTGTGTGAATCCCCCTGTGTATGGAAAGGTAATGGGTTCACGCATGTTACATCTTCTCCTTTCTAATGAGCAGCCGCCCTAGCAGCAGTGACAAGAGCCCTAATCGCCATATTCATCTTCATAATCACACCTTATTCATCCTTATAATCACTATATTCATCTTGGTAATGACCCCGCTCAGGCAGGGAGGCCCTTATGCATCTTCAACCTCTCCACCATCACACGGATCAGGTGTAGAAGAGCGTCTCGGGATGCGAAAACAGGCCTTTTCCACGTCTTTTTGAAGGTTAAAGACATGAGGAATGACATCTGTGCTTCGATTTATACAAGACTGCTTCACAGAAAGCAAGATAAACTGCAAGCAGAGGCTCCGTTTCAAGCTCACGGTGTTAAATATTCAGGCAAATATCAGTGAGATCCCCCCCTCCTCCTCCTCCTCCTCGTGTAGCAGAAGCCAGAGGTTCTGGCCAGAGGTTTGCTGGTTTCCACTAATCACATTTTGTTGGACGTAACTCCTGTTCGTGCCCCCGAGTGCAAGATGAGTCATCAGAATATTTTTCAGCATATAGAGGAAAAGGAAACGAGAGGGATTTAGATATCTACATAATAAAAATGGGTTTTAAATCAGGTTATTCAACATGCACCACGAGAGCAGAACAGTAGAAACAGAGGCTCTGAGAGCTTCTCTTAAATATGAGTATTTTTACGGCACAAAGCGTATCGCAACACCTCGTAGACGTCTGTGTCCTAGCGCTCAGAAGGAGGTGGGTGATTGAAAAAGTATGTTTTTCAGGTATTCAAAGTGCTTCCAAAAAGAGAACAATATTATCAGCTCAGCAAATAAAGATGCATCCTGTCGGCTGTGGAGAAGTTGGCAGGTACGCAGCGCGCGGCTGTAGCTGGAGGTGATGTGGGAGGCAGACTAATGGAGGCAGCGAGGTGCCGTCAGGTTCCGGCTCGTTGGAGGATGACTGACAGATGTTAGACAGTCGTTTGACCTCCCCCGGCTCGACTTTGAGCGCTTTCCCAACAAAGACTCTCGGAACAAAAGGTTGTTGGCCATTTCTGTGTCAGTAAGTGAGTGAAGATCTGCTGCTTACTCCTGAGATGATCATTTTACATGCACATCTCTTGCTCCTGAAACCGGAACTTAATATCAAACAGACCAAAAGCTCTTTTTCTTTAAGTCTTCTCTGTCTGCCTCTTCACAAGGTGTCAGATTTGAAACAAACACCAGATGAGCAGCAGAACCCTCAGCTGAAGAGACGAGGGAGTGTTGTCCGTCCGTCGAGACGTGTGGACACACCGGGACATGCGAGGTCGCTAAGTAGGATGAGACTTCACAGATCCAGGAACAGGAAACCAGTGAGTCACCTGTGTGAAAAGGGGGAGGGGGAGTGCGTCACAGCCTCCTGGTCAGACTGAGCCAGAGCTGAGTCCGGTTTTCTGAAGAGTCCCTCAGCGGCGAGGACTCAGAGAGAGGCTTTCCCAGGAAGCAGGCCAAGTAATCACCCCGCGCTAATAAAAGCGCTCGCAAAAACAACACCTCACCTACGGCGATCACAATCATGTAATCAGCTCAGCAGGGGGGGGCTGGTTTGCATTTATTTGAAATAAACCCTGAGACCCAAGAAACAACTTCTATTTAACTATCCTGATGTGTGACGATCTGAAAAAAGGAAGAAACTCAGCAGCAAAAACGAGAAGCTCCAGCGTTAAATGTTTTAGTCTCATTTTCCAGGTTGTTAGTAATAAAACAAATACAGTTGTGCCCAAAAGTTTACACCCCCTCTAGCAGAATTTTCTCAGAAACTATGAATGATAACACAAAAACCTTTCTGTCACTCATGGTTAGATGTTGGGTGACAACATTGATTAACAAACAACTGTGTTTACTCTTTTTAGATCATAATGACAACAGAAACTTCAAAAATGACCCTGTTCATTTTTTTATACACACACTGATTACAAGCAAATAGATCACAGGTGAGGACAGTTACCTTAAGTAGACATTCAAACACATTTGTGTTAATTTTTGTGCATTTATCAGGCCAAAACCACCAGAGTTGTGAAAACTTCTTAACGGGGTCATTTTTGAAGTTTCTGTTGTCATTATGATTTAAAAAGCGTAAACAATACTTTTTTATAAATGTCTCCACCCAACCACTTACCATGAGTGATAGAAAGGATTGTGTTTTATCATTCATATTTACTGAGAAAAGGCCAAAAAATCAGAAATTCTGCTGGGGGGTGTAAACTTTTGGGCACAACTGTTCTTTCAGGTAACGGAAAGTGTTGTTCTACATTGCAGTATGGTCAGATCCTCACCACTTGTGTCTTTTCAGGAGGTAAAATTATTCTTATAGGAGCAAAATACTTGCTGAGTATAAACACAGACATAGCTTTAGCGTTAGTCGAACAATGCAAAAAGCAGCGAAGATGGCAGCGCTCTCGCTCCAGGCGAAGTCCAATGAGTCAAAGAGTTACTGACTGAGAAAATTGTTTGACTCAGTCAAGACAAAGACAATCAACTCGAGGAAGGTGAGTAAGAGCTGGTAAACACTGAGCCGTGGAAAAATCGGGCTAAACTGACTCACTCGCTGACCAATGACATGCAGCGCTGCATTCTCTCCGTCAGAGCCCGGTGTAAAGGATGTAAAATTCAGCGTCAGAATAACAATGAGGACACTGGGGCAGAGTTTGTTGACTCACTCACAAGTTGATGTCAACTATTATCACAAGTTATAATGGGAGCTCAGAGAAATGTCACTTCAAACACTCAAACTGTGTTTCCGCTTACTGTTGGCTGTGTCACTGCATCTCATTTCCAGCTCGTCTTATGAAACTTCAGTCGTCGCCAGCGCAACAGTTTACATCTTAATTTTTTAAAAGGCAGTTGATTTGAAGCTGGGTAATATAAATGTTGGGAGTTACACTAATACTTTGCTCGTACACCGTGTGTTTTTTCATTGCAGTGATGGGTTCGAAAACATACACAACAAAGTGCTCATAACAAAAATCTTCATGACAGGTATTTGGAGAAATTCTTACGTTGAAATAAAAATCAACATATTGTCATTTGTCTTCCTCTGTTCTGAAGTTTCAACTCAGTAAAAATGAGTTTCCATTTTCAGAAGTATCTGGTGTTTTATGCATTTCTTCACATATACACATTTTAAGGATACAGCCATGCAATTTCTGTGTTTTAAAGTATGTGCATAAAAGAACTAAATGACTTTCCTTTCTTTTTATTTCTAGGCTTATTGCACTTTTGCGCCCTCTGTTTCCAGGTGTATACAAGAAACGATGAAACTGGAGTTTTCCAAAATCTTCATTTTGGCAAGAAAAGATTGTTGTTTAGTGATGGAAAACTGTGTTACTTTATTTATATTTATCGTGACAGGCCTGAATATATATAAAAAAAACAGTTTCCAGAATACCCGGCTACATGTGGACATGGCTTTGATGCTTCATGTGTCATTAATTGTTTTCAAATCCAAAATGAAAAAGATGGAAGCAAATTCTAAAGAATGTCTCTGTTTTATCTTGCCTGTTTGAATAATTGATGCCAAGACTACACTCTGAGGTGACTTTATTTTTAATCCATAATGTTGTGTGTTGTATAAATTGTACTTTGTCTCTCCTTCCATCTGTACCTTTATATGTTTGCTGCTGCCTGTCTTAGCCAGGTCTTCCTTAAAAAAGAGGTTTTTAAACTCAATTGGACCAGTCTGGTTTAATGAGGGTTAAATTAAGAATGAAAAATTGATGTATAGCAAATAGAAGTACTCCAAAAAGTTGCATTATAGTGTGTAAAAATACAAGATTATGTTGTGGTCGACTTGCACAATGGTAGTTCTTAAAAAGTAATGGAGGTACAATAACTTCCAAACGGCTCAGTTTAAAGATTGGCTCTAAAGACAGAAGAGAGTTCATTGTGTGGTGCAGGAGGCAGAGCTGTAAGACCCAGTTAAACCAAGCATCAGGTGTACTCAACACGCCGCTGCAGGACCTAAAGCACTCTCTCTGCAGGACCGAGCTGAGTCCTGCCTGCAGCACAGCGCCTCGACTTAATCCTTCAGACTGAAATTACCTGAGTTAATGGACTGGCATGAACCTCAGCCTGAGTCCTCAACAACATGCTAACAGACCGGAAAACAGGAATAATTTCAGAGTAAACAAGGTCTTATGATGTAATATTGGTGGAGAAGACAGTGGAGGAGGACTGAAGTTTTGACTGACACATGAGTTTTTTAGAGCCTGTGTGTTTTTTAGGTAAATTATAACATGGTGTGTGGAGGTGTTGTTACAGCCACGGCTGGTTTTGGTCTCGAGAGCAGAATCAAGACCACATTTTGAAGATTTTTGTCTTGATTTTCCATCAAGACTGATCAAGACTTGTCAAGACCAATCTGCTAGTCTTCATTCCAATAATGAATTTTCAGTTCCTGTTCTGGTCCTGATGAATTGATGTTGTAATTTGGAATATTTAGCATTGACTCACTAATTGTTCTGCCTTATTTCCAGATCCTTGTGTATCAGATTTCTGCAGAAACGTCAGTTCATCTTATTTCCAGTAAAAAAAAAACCTCTGAAAACTTACTTTAGGCCTCATTCACCTGATAAATAAACACATGTTTTTCTCATATTTAAAAGTTTATTGTACCAATCAGTGGCTTTTATATAAATACAAGGACTCGTTTTGTTTTGTTTATTAATTTTTTGCAAGAATTTAGTCGAACAATATTTCTCTGGTTTCAGAATTTTGCATGTTGTTATTCAAAAGAAATTCAAATTTAAGAGAGGACACTCTTCAATTGTTCAACCTTGTCATGAATTTGAAAATGGATTTTTATGGTCTTGGTCTTCTTGACTTGGTCTCGACTCTCAAAAGTCTTGGTCAGAGTGGATTCTGGTCTTGGGCAAGTCTTGGTCTTGAGCCCAACACCAGTATAAGGACAACAAACTTCAAAATATTTCCCATTCATGTTTTTCTGACCATTGTAATTTGGATCTGCATGTTAAAGGGTGCAAAAAGAGATGGAAGTAATTCAACTAGGACTGAAAAACCTGAGAGAAATCTCATGCAACTCGTTCCATCTGTGCAGCAGCATCTCTGCAGTCCGACTCTGTATTCTGCTGCTCAAACTCTTCGCCTCAGCTCGGACAGATAAGACCAGGAGCTGTGAGCTGTGAGGTGGAACAGTGGGAGCACGTAAGGACACTGACTACAGAAGGCATTATGAATTAATAAACGTTTACATGCATCCCTGCTTCAGGAAGTAGCATGCAAGGGAAAACTTTCAGGAGGGTTTTGAGAGTGGATTTACACAAATATAAATCAATACACTCCCTTCCTCTCTCTCTCTCTCTCTCTCTCTCTCTCTCTCTCTCTCTCTATCTATCTATGTTTTCAAACTGGCACTTTAAGAAGTGTGATTTAGTGCTGCGTTTGTGTGTGAAGACGAGAACAAAGCCCTCTCCTCACCTCTGGTTTATATCCTCAGCCTGGAAAACATCACAACCATTCAGCTCACTGTAATAAACTGGCAGCAGCAGCAGCAGCAGCAGCAGCAGTGCAGGAGCTGATTGTTCACCTCTGTGCATCAGTGATGATGAAGTTGTAGCTGATGCTTATTCGTTGTGATGAAACCCTAAATGATTTGACCCCCTGCTGCCAACCTTTTTTTTTTATATGATTTACATCCAGCGCTCTGGATGTGAGCCAACGGTATCAGCGCAAAAAATCTGCACAGTGAGCACCAAGGCTGGGCGTCATAAATCCCCTCCTAAAACAGCCACACATTGATCTTATGAAAGCGCTTTTTTAAACCTGCGGGATCCTGCTTTTACAGGTGACTATAAACGATCACAAATCACCAGCAGTCAATGCCGCTCTTACACTGGATTATAACGATTACTGGATGAGACAGACACACAGGAGGAGCAGTGCAGAGGCTGAAAGAAGAGAGAAGAGAGGAGGGGATCTGGTTATCCACTGATTAATATCTAGTTTCTGGTCGACTTTTGGAATATAAAGCCTGTTAAAGAGAATTATGGTTTTCACATTTTAAGGGAGACGTCTCAGATTTTGACTTCTATAGAATTTAAAATGTTGGTTTGATCATTTTTGTGCTTCAGATTTCTTATTGATGAGCATTTAAGATTTAAAGACTTACACTGGGAAAACAGACTAAGTTGGTTTAACTTCAGATATTGAGTTCATTTCTGCCTGGGAAACACAAGAACGCTCATCTCTGAGAAAAACCTCATTTCTAGTCTGGACGACAAGTTATACAAGTTGGTTAATTAATGATCATTTAATGTGTGAACTTGATCCTCTGAGCCAATTATGTCATTTCAACCCACAAAACTTTGTTACACTAGTTGATCACTCATATATTTTTTGTAAGTTTGTAGCTTAGTTAAGTAGCAGGTTACATTCGGTGCCAAGGTGAGACGTGTAACATTTGTGAATTCTGGTTATGTCCTACCAGTGCTCATCTACCAACTCCAACCTCACCAAATAGAGCAAACGTAACCTGGCTCTTCATTTTATTGATAGACTCTCAAGTTTGAACATACAACTGCAGAATAACTGCTGCATGTGGGTTGGAATTAACATTGGCATAAACAGATTAACCCATGTTTTAGCCTTTAGCTTATGCTCTTTCACTCTCCTGTTTAGCTTTCTTCTGCTCTTCTCTCCCTTTCCCTGCAAATCAGTCTGGTCCAGTACAACCCGATCAGAAAGCTAAAAAATAGCATTTAGAAATAGTCGATTGTAGCACAGATGATATCAATTGAAGTTGTAGATCATGTTCTATCAGAGTAACCAAGATTTCGAGGAGATGTTGCCTCAGCCAGAGGTAGAAGTGTTCATTTAATCATTTTGTGCTTCAGATTTTTTGTTGATAAGCATTTCAGATTAAAAAAAGGTATCAACGTTTGGGGAAAAGATGCAAAACATGCTTTCTTTAGCGTTAGCAACATAGAAACCTTCTGTGGAACTTGTATCTCTTCTGCCTGCTCGTTTTTCTTGCAGTTGAAACATGTTTTTTTGCATGTGCTCTTTAGCTTCTGTCATGTCTGAATTTTACGCTTTACTCCCCTGAGGAACATCTTTGAGCCTTTACAACAGTAGATACACCACACTGCGGTGTTTCCATGATACCATGTGTTTCTTTGATGATAAAAAGCGTTTTTTCTTTTAAATTTAGGACTTTGATCCTGAAACATTTGCTCTTAATACCGCGGTCCCTTAGATACACTTTAACTAATGCTGTCAGACAAACAGAGAAAAAGTCCGGCATATGTGCTCTCTTACTTTCCCCGCAATGAATCATCGCTCAGCGCTTGTATAATCAGTTAGCTGTGGTGTTGAAATGATCAGGACTAACTACATGCAGACTGACTCACTGCTGTTTGCAGGGCACTGGGGGTCCTGATCGCCCTCCCAGAGCTGTTAAATGCACTCCAGCGCTGCTCTCAGCATCACATTCACACACTCTTTACCCAGATCTGCTGTATATTCATCCAGCCGCCTACTCGTACCTTCACCATCTCACAAAAAACAGGCCCACAGTCACACAACTTTTCTCTTCAGCTGGTTACCATTCATACAGAAACCCATTTCTGTGGTGGCGTGATGTCGGGTTTACACATGAATCTGAACAACAACTACGCATGAGCTCTGCACACCTGGGCTTGGGTTAGGAGGTATAAAACTGTTGCAACGAGCTGACATCGATAGATTGGTTGAGCTTTTGTTCATCAGTGGTCGGAAGATACTCAGACTTCCAAATAGCCACGACATTTTTAATATGTCCTTTATTCTTAATACCTCTAATACCTCTATTATTTAAATGGCACCTTAATGTCTGCACTGTCTGCCATTGGTAAAGTTTGCAATATCTGTCTTCCACAACTTCAGAAAAGATTTTCCTCTTTCTCTTTTCGTTTATAGGTATTTAATTTGACATAAAATTTTATATGTTATAATTTATCCATGCATGGGTTATGTGTACTTCCTTTGAAAGTCAATTGTCTTTTCTTTATTGATATATGGGCAAGTGAGAGGGGTTTTATTAAATCTGAAATTGGTAATAGCTATCCATTGATCTATCTATCTATCTATCTATCTATCTATCTATCTATGTAGCTTCAGCAATCAATGACAAATACTGAGGCTGAGAGTTTTGAAAAACAGGGTTTAAAATAACGGCATTGCTAAAATGAACATAACCTTTCCCTGTTTTTTAATTGACATCTATTTTGAATATTTCAACGCCGATACTGTAGCCGACTGAAATGTGGCATGTTATTATGTATCACAGGATAGGAGCTGCAATATAAATGTCTTTTTAACTTGATATCCTTCTTTGGCGAAGGAGGGAAGGCTGACAGACACATATATAATAATAATTGGCTAAAGGTAGAGTACTATTTCATGGTAAGCCAATCAGAGCCTGAGTTCAGACAGGTGGGTGTTGTTACAAACTTTAATGTGCTGCAAACAGTGGCACGAGAGAGCTAGACATGCAACAATGGCGAGTGATTGATGTTTTCAAGATGGAAGTACAGGCACTACCCTAACGTCCATCCTCACTGCCACCGGACCTCCGTAACTCTGCCACCCTCCCCATCTTTGAATCCAAACTCAAAATTCATCTGTTTGGAAAAACCTACTGTCTTTAACTGCTCCATATGGTCCCTCAACTTAATGCTTTTATGTCGTTGTTTTTCAACTCTATTTTGCTGTTTGTGTTTTTATCCTCTGTACAGTGACCTTGGGTGTCTTGAAAGGAGCTTTGAAATAAAATGTATTATTATTAATATCAACCATGTCAAAGGCAAGAGCATATATGTGGCATGTACTGTTTTACAATAGCTATGTGATGTACGTGAACATGTGTAGAGTGTGTGAGAGTGAAAGTAGGAGGTGTGTGTGTATGTGATGTGTATCTTTAAGCAATTCCATGCACTGAGTTTTGCTTATCTGGAGGGTAAGGTGTGGAGAAAAAACTTGACGTGCTAGAAAAATTTGGAATCAGCGTGCCAATTTTAGTTTTAACCAGCATAAACGTTCCTAGTGTAATTAATGACTGGTGGGTTGAAATAGTCCCAACCTACAGCATCATATTTACTAGTTTAATTTAAGCCAGATTGTGCTCAACAAAATCAACAAAGAGTTGATGCGAGTGGATGTGTTTTGACGTATTCTGTTTCTTCACTTCATTTGAGGTTGCTCTTTTTTTCTTAATAAGAGAATATAAGTATAGTTGTGTTGGTTTTTAGAGTACTAGTGCTCTGTCATGTGTATTCCTCAACAAACAGCCATGAATGTTGACTTTGCTGACGTGACCTTGCAGGAAGTGCACCGGAGCGTCTCTGCGTGTGGACTCCAGCTAAATTCCTGGACTGTAAAAGTTGCGTAGCGGTGATAGATCACAGCCGTACGCTGGAGCACTTCTCTGAAAACAGCTCAGCCAAACCTCTGCCAACAGCGGCACCAACAAAGTATCAGGTTATACCCACAGAGCTCCCGCAGCCAAGTCCCTCCATCTCATACATCAGTGTGTAATCATAGGAGTGTTTGTGGTTCATTTTGGATATCGGAGCTCGCTGAAACATTTTCAAAGGATAGAAATGTAAATGTAGCAATCCATCCATCCATCCATCCTGAATATTGCAGCTATTATCAGACTGAGAGAGGGGGAGGGAGACACTTAAACACTTGGCTACATTAATGCTGATTATGATTCACTCTCGTGGTCGTATGGCTGTCTTTCTTTGCTCTGGAAACAGGATGTTTTGTATTCTAATAACACATGGAGTGATAAGTCATCATGATCCAGAAAAACAGAGGTCCAACGGTCGCTCTCTGCATCCGTCCTCCAGAGACGGAGGGATGAGTTTTTATTCCAGCTCAAAGGTCAAATGACACCTAACGCGGAGGCAAGTACAAAAAAATCTGATAGGAGCCAGGTTTAAGCTTTCTGTCAACATCGCTAGGGTTAAAAAAAAAGAATAAGCAATATTTGGCTGATGAGTTTTTGGCCCAGGAAGGCTGAATCTGTGTCTTTCCAACTTTTCAAGGTCAGTGAGGAGTACAGTACAACAAGAGTCCCCTTCTCTCTTCACATCGCTCAAAAACTGTGCCAGCTTCAAAAATCTCTGACGTCTTATTTGAGACTAGTTTGACTCTTTAAAAGGTGGAATATTAATATGCAAACCAGCAGGTGCATCCTGTAAAACATAATGACATATGATTCACAGCTAAAGTAAAGTATTTGTCTTGTTTTGTGTATAATTTAAAGCTTCAAAAAGAATATTTTTGATGTTTCCACTACACACAAGACTTGATCTGTGCAAAAAGAACGTGTATGTATCAGCTTCACCAATCGGCCAAATTCTGTCTGACAGTCTTGTCAAAAATCCAATTTCCTGCATCCCTCCCATCAGCCAGTGCGAATGTGAGACACCGTTCAAGCATGAGCAAGCACTTCCAACGTTTCTGTCAAATAATGATTCAAACAAAGGTTTCTCTTAATCTGAATAATTCCATCAGAGTCCTCTTGTTCGGGGGAAAAGTGCAGACTTCAGCAAACCCTGAGCGGTTTGGTAGATAAGCTTCTTCCGGAGAGATAACAACGTCTTTGCACAAAGACAAACGCACGGGGAGACATAAAAGACAAACTCAGGAGCAGGAGTTTACAGTAAAGGTGAGATGAGGTGACTGCAGTGACGGTTTGTTCGCCTGGTGATGAATATGACGGCGGCCGAGCGGGCAGTTGTGTTAGGGGAAATGAGCCTGAGAGGGTGAGTAATGCTGCTTTACTGTAAACACTATCTCATGCCCAGTCCTCTGCCGACTTGGATGCTCTATTGGATGTCTCTCAAGTGGAAACATTACTCAGTTTAAAAATTCACATGATTCCCAGAGCCTCGGACAGGCTGATCGATACATGTGATCATGAACCACTCTCTCTCTCTCTCTCTCTCTCTCTCTCTCTCTCTCTGAGGCTGATGTCATCACAGCAGCCCGGAGCTGCTCCATCCACAGCGTACAGCGCGCTGACTTTGTGGACTCATCTGGGAGGATATTTGAGCTTCTCCATCAAAGCCAAAGCTCTGTAGATAAGAGCTGGGAATCAGAAAATGCATGCTCACCCTGTCAAAGTCACCTTTTCCCCCCAATTCATAACGATTACTGGAAGTTCCCTGAGGTGAAACGAAGCTCAGGTCAGCGGGAAAGAAGAATTCAAGCACTGTAGGCAGCTGCTTTAAGCTCAGAGTTACCAATTCAACTATCTAAACCAGGGGTGTGCAAACTTTTTTCGAAGACGGCCTTATTGGATACTGTGAAAATGACCAAGGGCCGACAGCTCTTACTGACGTCTATGAACAGCAAAAGTAACAAATGAGTGGTCTTTGTTGTGGCATTTGAGAACTATTTCTTGAAAACAATTGAAATTCTTGAAAACATTCTTATGCAGTTATTGCAGACCTGTGAGATGAAGCTAAACCTGGGAAAAATATGTCATAATTTTTCATGGTAGGGTCATTTCATAGCATTAATTCAGTCTTGCATCCCCTATGTTTTTTTATTTTTTATTTTTTTTAATTTTCAATGACTCATGACGCACATTTTTGCATCATACCAAATGCAATTACACATGTTCCCCGTAAGAGTTTTTGCAGATTACACTGAGCTTTCGTTTTCTAAAGTAGCCTATGCACTGTCTAAATCTTTGTGAGATGTTACCAGATATATTAAGGTTTTTTCCAAGTAACTTACAGAAACTGTAAAGGTACACAATTAGAACAGGATTGATTTGAGTGACTAAATTACAAACATCATAAGATGGGAATTGGGGGCCACATGGAAACAGACAGCGGGCCACATTTGGCCCCCGGGCCTTAGTTTGGACATCTCTGATCTAACCAGTAAAAGCATCAACACCGGTCACTTCACCACAGAACATGTTTTCCCAGAGATATGGACTGAGACATTATCAGCCAGTGATGGTTTTCAATAAGGTTGAACAATAAGGGCAACATTTCATATCTCAATATTAACGCCAGAAATCTTGATATCGATATGATACGATGTGACTTTGGGTTCAATGGGAACTAGGCATTTTTCAGAAACATAAAAGCATAATAATAGAGCTCACTGTCAGTCATCAACAGTAACAGAAAGTCACCAACAATCATGCAACTGTCTGAGCTTTACATGCAGGGTGAGCTGGGAAAATCTACATTGTAGATATCTTCAATATTAGGATATTAATATCTTAAATATTTCATATCTTGATATTGATACAATAAGGATATATCTTCTAGCCCTAGTTTTCAAGGGGACCAAGGTAAGCCTGACTTCCATGACACCCCCCCAGAGAAAAAAAGCCCAGACCTGTCAGCCAATCAGATTGAAGCAAGGCTCATCATTCAATGGTCAGTGAAGAAGATCAAACCTGGCATCACACCAATCACAAACTGTTACAAAAACACCCACAGTTCGTGCAACTGGTTGCCAAGTCCAGCTAACCCGCGTGGCAACGTAGCAAGCAAGTAAACAAGTTTCTAGTAAAAAATTACTTTAGAAAATTCCTTCAGAGGTTCAGCTGAAAGTCAAACAGGATGGTGATCTTGACACAAAAATGTTAACCATTTGTATCTTAACCCTCCTGTTGTCTCCAGATTTTCTCTGTACCGTCTGTTCTGACTGTTTATAAAGTAAAAGGTGTACAATTTATTCCAGATTTCTTTTTCTCCAATTTTTTGAAGATGTTTCCAACATATTGATGGCACTTAACATAAATGTCAAACTGTAATTTTTTCTGCTTCTTGGCCAGGACTCCCTTGAAAAAGAGGTTCTTAATCTCAATGGGACTTTCCTGTTGAAATAAAGGTTAAATAAAATAAAAAATACATTCATACACACATATATTTAGCAATCACTTTTGTGATATATGGTCTGATAGACCTTATTTACCATTTAAATTTCTTCAATGGCAGGAAGATGCTATGAATTCACTTAAAACATACATAATTTAAAAATAATGGTCATAACAAATTTAACGTCAGTAGCAAAGGAACCATCCATGACCCGAAGACGACAGGAGGGGAAAGTGACTCAATAAGTTGGTTTTGATTAATACAGGCTGGAAACTAAGGTTCAGACTCTGCTCTTTGTGATATCACTCACAGAAACCAACCATAAACCCACAAAAGAGAAAACTTTTGGCAACAGCTGAGGGAGAAATGTCTTTTTCACAGAGTCAGACTCATTGGTGGGCAGCCATCTGCCTAAGAGGCCCCGTTTATTGAACCCTGACGAGATTTCAGACACAAATAAATAAAGTGCTCAGATGTTATGAGCAGGTCTGGTTTGGCCTGACACAAAACAGTTCAGAGAGGAGACAAGTTTCTGCGTAATGCTCCTTTAAAAGGTCCAAAGTTTCCAGTTTCCACCTTTCTATAAGTGTGTCAATGTGTGCGTGTGGCCCCTAAACCCCTAAAGTCTGACGTCTGGAGAACTCTCCTAAAATCTTCCTGTAGCTCTCTAAACGCTCTGCTCTTTGGCGCCCCCTCCCCCCCTTCCTCCACCTCCTCCTCTTCCTCCTCCTCCTCCTCCCAGAGGCAGAATGATTAATTTGTGGCTATTGATTCCTTTTCCCTGAGCTGAAAGTGTGTGTGTGTGTGAGAGAGTGAGAGAGAGAGAGAGAGAGGCAGAGGGTGAGGTAGTGTGGGGGGTTGGTGGAGTTGGGAGGGGGGGTCAGGGAAGCAAAGAGGTGGAAGAAAGAGAGAGAGGAGTTGTTGTGGAGGAGGTTGGAGGGAAGGGGGGGGTACATCCAGTATTCAGTGTAGTGCTTCTCTGCAGTTCTTTTTTTCTAATCTTTAATGTAGGAAAAAAAAAGCCAATGGTTGCAGTCTGGATGCGTCAAACCACCTCCCCTCTCTCTCTCTCTCTCTCTCTCTCTCTCTCTCTCTCTCTCTCTCTCTCTCTCTCGGTGGCGATTGGCAATTCACTGAGTGTCCACATGTCATCTCTTCCCCTGCTCCTGCTGTAGCGGCGAGCAGTGCGGCATGCTGGGAGTAGGAAGGGGAAGGAGAAAGAGGGTGGTTTCAGGGAGGGTGGATGGATTGGGGGCATGTTGTCATCCATTTCTCTGTTTCATTACATGTATGTAAATGCTGCCGGGTGTGTGTGTTTGTTCATGTGTGTGTTCACTCTCATCCCCCTCGTCCTCCTCGTCTCCAGCACAGTTTCCATCTCCCTGCCGCCCTCGTTTCCTTCCTTACAGTGAAATCATCCAGCTTCAGAGTAGATTTATTATTACAGCTGATGAAAAACATTCAGGGGGGGGGGGTAGAGAAGATGAGAAGCTGCTTAATTCTCCTGGATGATCATTTTAATTAAGCCTGTATGGTTAGCAGTGATGTGTCTCCGCGTACTACAAGCACATTTCTGACAGATGACGTTTGGAGGAGAGAGTTTGACCTACATTTTCTGCTCACACACACACACACACACACAGCTCCTCTGACTGCATGGAGTTAACGAGAGGCAAGAAATATTCACAGTGATCAGCAAACGTCAGTTTCGTCAAGTGACCTCTCAAAGGCGATTATTCGCCAGCAGCAGCGGCGACATTGGAGAGAATTATTTCACACAAGTTAGAAATGAGAGGGGAGTAAACAAAGAACAGAGCAAGGACACAACTATCTTCTTTATGAAGAGCTTCAGAGAGGAAACAGGGAGGATTCATAAAACAGGTGTTTCTGACAGACACAGGGTTTTATCTCAACTCCTTAAAACATCAAAGAGCAGAATCTTCAATAAATGCTGGAAATCTGTTTATCTCTCATCTCCAGTTGTAGAATCAGGAATTTGGGGACACATCTATATATGCAGCACTAGAGCACATAACTTTCTTCAAAAGACAACAAACAATACAGGTCATGTAAATGTAGCGTAGCGTATAGTTGTGTAATGTTTCATAACATCATGTCACATCATAAATCAGCACAAAAAATGGTTTTGTTGTTATGCCATTGGAGTTTGGCGCACCTGTCTGTTAATCCATCAATATTCTGGGTTATTTTTTCAATGAACTTTTAACCAGGATGTTAATTTAAGAGATTTTACATTGGGCCTTGACTTTCATTAAACTCCTTTTTTTTAAGTGTTTTTACTTTTTGTTACTTGACTTAACAACAGCAACCAACAACATAGTGAATATGATAAGACATTAGACAAGGTTTATGATGTACTGTACTGTAGTGTAACATAGAAAAGTGTTGTACGTAATGTACCGTAGTGTGTTACATACTTTATAGTATTGAATTTTATTGTAACTTAATATAATATATAGTGTAGCATAAAGAAAAGTAATGTAAAGTACAGTCATGAAGTGTATTGTATTAAAATTCCATAATGTTAAAATAGCATAACATAGCGTTGCATGATGTAATACAGTATGTAATGTACTGTAGTGTATCGTATTTTAACATGGCATAGCGCAATGAGACGAATCATTCCATAACCTATGCTAGTGTATCGTACCAGGGCGAAATGTAACATGACATTATGTATGGAATTGTTAGTAAGTAGCATAGTATTAAGTTGCATAGTGCAACATTATGTAATTCAAACGTCTTGTAAAGTAGTGTAGCATAACACAGTGTAGCATAAGGTAAGGTAGCAACATTATGTACTGTATTGTATCATATTCCAATGTGACGTATCGGAACTTTACACAGTGTACCATTATGTAGTGCAGTGATTCCCAACCTGTGGGCCGTGACCCCCCTGTGGGCCACGAAGATATTAAAAGTGGGCCCCAAAATCATTCCAAAATAGCATATACATTTTTTCCTTTTGGAGCCAGGGGGAAATGGTAATTACAAAAATAAATAAAACAGAAAGAATATTCATATTATACATTTATTTACTTTAAATCAAAACTGTATTACCTTTGAAAGGATATGAAACATGTTGTACTATTCTGTATGGTTTTTTTCCTTCAAGCACAAGATATGACAAACCTTAAAAACTGTTCCAAAAAAAGAAAGAAGAAGATTTGACGGGTCAGAGGTGGGCCATGAAAAATTTTTGAGGCTGAAAAGTGGGCCCTGAGTTGGAAGAGGTTGGGAACCACTGATGTAGTGTAACATTATGTAGGATAAAGTAATGTAGAGTAAAATAATGTAGCCTAAGTTCATGTAAGGGAAGATAACATAGTGTAGTGTAACATAGTCTAGGTTGAAGTGTACTTTACTGTATCGTTCTGTAACGTCACAACCTAACGTGACTTAATGTAATGTAACAAAACATCCTATGATGTAACTTCACATGACTTTAAGTGTTGTATTATCACAACACAATTTATCAACTTTCAGTGTTTTATTACACTGCATGTCCATTATTCAAGATAATATCACAGAAATTTCCATTAAATTCAGTTGTAGTTAGTCGTAGTTGTAATCTCTGTACCAGACTTCTCTGCAGGAATGGATCAATGTAGCAACAGACAACATCCATGTAAAGCTGGGGAGTGTTTGAAGAGGCAGCTCGTTAGCCGGAATAGTGCAACGAAGGGTCGTTTAGGAGCCCAGAGAGCTGGTTCTTACTGGGACAAATGATGTGGATCACTAAAAGAGCATCAAAGAAGTAACCTGTGGATCTCTCTGGATAAAATGTGCTTGGATTTGTTATTTGACTGAACTTCGATTGTAATTAAAGATAACTTGCTTTTCTTTATCCAATCATCTAAATTATGGTTGATAATCTGATACCAGCACCATGTCATGTAAAATTACCAGTCTGTATTCCTTTTAGTTCATTTATTTTCTGTTTTGCAGAGTTTTGTTGCCTTGAATCAAACTGGCGTGATGCCATTAAGAGAAAAGACGTTTCAACGTATTTCTGCGATCGATGTTGGCGTGTGGATCAGGGGGGGAAACCCTGTAGGCTCAGAATCTACTTCAATCTCAGACTTGTGGATCTTCAGTACTGGTTGTGTTCTGGCTTGTGTGGCTGAGGAGTTGAGGCATGACACATTATAGACACACACACACACACACACACAAACACACTCACACATACATACAAGGCTGGGAAATGTCACAGCAGTACGCTTCCTCCAATCCAAGCAGCTGAAGAGCAAGGGAAACAATCGTGAGCAATTTCCAGGTAGAAATGAGTCCCTGAATGTGTGTGTGTGTGTGACCAAGTGTGTGTGTGTGATTTCTCTCACTCAGTGCTGCCTGTGTGCATGCTGCTATGATCATGAGAGGCTCCCTGTCCTGGAAAGCGATCTGAGGGAGCAAAAGGGAAGTCACGCTGCTTGTCATTAAAAATTGATCCTGTTCCTTTACTCTCACACACTCAGAGACATGAAGGTGAGCACTCACATACATGCCTCACACACACACACACACACACTGTAACACACACAGGAGAGGAGAGAGGGGGAGGAGAGAAGCAGCGTGCTCTCCTGGAAATTACATCACCCTCCTCAGTGGACTCAGCAACACCTTATCCTCGCCTACATCAGGATGTAGCGATGATAAAAGCCGCCACTTCATTTTGACAAATTTCCCTGATTCGCTGTGATCTGCAGATTAGCATATATTGTCTTTTATCCCAGGTAACATCAGCGGCGTTGTCAGCAGTTCAGTGGATGCTTTGTCTAAGAGTTGAAGTCACAGAATGTTCCTCTGCAGACATGACTAATCGAGTGTCAACTTTCCCAGACGTCAGGTTTGCATCACTTGATTTAAGGAGCTGATGAAATCATCATCCTTCAGGTTAAAAAACCAAACTCCATCTGTCAAGGTGCTCTACCCAGACAGGTAAGAGAAGAAACAGCATCAAAATCACTTAGCATTCAAATTGGATCTTCAGGTTGTGGAGTTCAAACACCAAAATGAAGCAAACGGAGAAATCAAAATCCTTCTGATCTTTGAACGTAACAATCTTTTGTCTTCTCGTCCTTCTCCTGCTCTCGTGTTCCTGATTGAAGCGGCTCTCGACACTCTAAACTGACAGATACAGTCTCATTACAACTGTTTGTTTTCCCAACAGCACCATTTGCTGTGACAGTGGGGTCTGCCAGTCCTGTCGACTGCAGTAAATACTCGCTCCGGAGTGCAGTAAACACGACCATCTGAGCAGCGTCACACTGACAGGCAGCTCAGACGTCCTCACACACACTGATCGACACGGGAACAGGCGCAGGGGCCAGTTTGGTGCCAAATGGGGTTTGTTATCAACATGGCTGCTGAAGGACAAAGCACAACACTAGTTCATCAACGTGAGCCCATGAGAAAAAAAATAACATTTCAACATGAAGTTGGAAGTTAAATTTGAAACTACTGCTATGTTGGAGTCCTGTTGTCAGACATCAACGAAATCTTAACGCCATCGTCCACTGACATTTTATCAAACATTCAGTTCATCACTAGATCTTGAAAAATAGCTTGGAATGGTTTCAGAATAGTTTTTCTGATATGGTTAGCCAGCTATCAAAAGTTATATTAAATTCAGCATAAAGTCATCACTAACTTATCAGCGAAAGAGCTCTCCGATGTTAGCGGGAAGCTGCTCGACTAGTTAGCTAGAGTAGGAAAGGGGGAGAGAATGGGGGGTGAAATGCCGGAAACAGGCCGCAGGTTGAATTCAAACCCGGTCCACCCGCTCGAGGGCAAACCTCATGGTGCACGACCATATCCACTAGGCCATCTCCGCCCCGTTATTTGGTCCTTAAACCCACTTTCTGAATGTTTAGTCAGTAACTGTATGGATTTTTTAAATGTTTCATGATAGCTATTCAGACCACAAGTGAGCACAAACTGGGATTTCAACGTAATGTGAAAAACTGTTTGCCTGACGAAGGTCTTTGCGCTGAAACATTGTTAATAAACTAAGAATGTTTGTGAGTGTTTTCATTTGAAATCATTGCTGGCTACCTGCTCGCCGACGCACCTGTCCACAAAATAGATGTGGGAAGTTACCTCTTAATTTAATGTGTTAAAAAAGAAGCTGAAATCATGGTCTTTGGACATTATTTCAGTATAAAATGCTCATTGAGCAAGCGTAATCACACCTCTGATTTGATTTTGTGGTTCGTAGTGAGCTGAAGATGGAGACGACAGAAGAGGAGGAGCAGAACCTGTTACAGTCTCTGTTCTCTCATCCAGACTGATACAAAAATCAATCCCATCGTATCAGCTGTCTGTCCGACTGAAATTACAGCGCTGTCTGGTTTCTTTGCTTTGTGCACTAAAAACAGATCAATCTTATCGGCTGTATTAATACCATACACGTTCAGGATCTGAATACAACTTGACGCCTGATTCACTTTCTGACGCACCTGTGCCGTTCTAAGCCATCTGGCCTGGATCACCTTCACCCCTCCTTACTGTCTGTGTAGTGTTCGTGTTCATCCCACTTTCCGCTCCCTCCTTTCCTTGCCCTTTCTCTTCACTCCTCCAGCTGTCACCCTCAGACTCTGCCCTGCTGCCGTCACCTCCAGCCGTCATCCTTCGTCCTCCACCGGGCCACAGACGGCGACCCACAGCTCGGCTACAGGAACCTTCGGCCTTCTTCTGCCTCGGTCCAGGTTTGGAGACTGTGAGCGGAGCTGTCAGCAGCTCTCCCACTGGGTGCTAAGAGGGCTTTGCAGAGGTGGGAACATCTTTGTCACACTTTTTCTGCTCTGTTTGGCCACTGCACCTTTTCTTTCTTTTATTAACAGTCTGGCACCTAAAAAGATTCAGTTTACCTTCACAAAAGACAACAAGAAAACGACGAGCATCCTCTTTTCCGCATTCATCTCTTACGTTCCACCGGGTTGTCAGTGACCCATTCGCCATTCGTTTGACTTCATCAGTGTATAAACAGTAACGCCTTTGTCAAACATCAGAAAGCTGAGATTCTTCACATTTCAGTCACTAACAGTTTTCTTGATCAACAAAACACAATAAGTGAAAGAATCTCTCTGGTAGCGATCACAACAACTGGGACATCCTGCCTGTTCGGGGTCATTACGTCAACTGTACCCTGAATATTCACTCTCCTTTCCACCAGAGGAATCCAGAGTTCAAACATATCAAAAGTGTTGTTTCATCAAATTATTCCAAGTGGTGAAATTTCTCCTGTAAAGTCCGTTGTTTGTGTCTGTCGCATCTGTTCTTATCAATAACAGCAGCTTCACAGTCTTTTAGCATTTCCTCCTCAATGTGAATCTTGCAAAGCTGGGTGCGTTTGTTTTCCTTAAGATTCTACCTGCAGGACAAAGGGACCCCATTGTTTTCTGTTGAGTTTTCACCCCAGGACAGCTTGTGATAGACAACAAGCGCTCCCTGCTTGACTGGATAGAGCACAGTGGTCTTTAGTAGAGAACTCTATTTGATGCTAACAAATATCAATCACACAGTAGCAGTAACCAATCACGGTACCTTTCACAAGAAGCCAGCTGTAGCCATTTAGATCACTGGCAAGACCTATTTACCACTGTGCATCTTCTTTCACATTTATGTGCGCAACAGCAGAGGTACAATCTGTGACTGGGAACAATCATTTCATGACTTCAGGTGAACCTTTCCACAAAGAGAGCAAAGTTGACTAAAAAGAGGACACTGAGCACTGATGAAGCTGGTTTTGTTTTCACGGAGTCTTCGAACCAGAGCGTGGACAGTGAGTCACCTGAGACTCAAACTTCCAAACACCTACAAGGTTTTATCTAGAAAAATTGACCCAGATGTAGATGAAAAGGTGTAGAAGTGGATGTATGTCTGGCATGAAGCATCTTGAAGTTAATAATTTTCAAAAACATGGTTATCAAAAGTGAAGAGAAAACTGCATTTATCTTGATGTGGACTTAAGCCACATATTAAAACATGACATTTTCTGAATTTACAGATTTTAGTCTTTCAAATAAGCTGTCACTGATATATTTTGACCTTTTATTTCTTCTTTTGTATACTTTGAAACATAGTATTGTAGATAAGCCAGAATTGGATGGGATGTAAGGGGTTAATTAATCAGTTTTTTTGAAGTTTCTATGGATGGTTTGATGTTAACCAAAGGAAAAGGGAGAAGTCACAGTAAAGAGAGACAGTTGAGATTTGAGAGGATAAACCAGAGCTAAAGCAGCCCTCTCTCTTTCACTGCAGCCCTGATTTATCCATCACACCGTCATCACTGCTATCATTATTAGCATTATTAGCATTAGTATGATCATCAGCAGTCAGGCTCTCATTCAGACACAAACAGACTCTAACTCTGCCTCCATTCCTTCCTCCAACCTTCAGATGATGCAGTGTGTTTGGGCTTCGTTCTGACACAAAGCAAATACGCTGTAATAGATTGCAAATGAACTGCAGCGCGGACACCACCAATTAATCAAAAGCCAGATTGTCTTTCTTTTTTTCTGAGCCATTGCAGGGGAAAAAAAGAGAACTGCACCTCCTTAAAATGAATGGATTGTATCTGCAGTTAATTATCATTTACTACAGGGTCTCTTTGGGCTGTTTCCACAGCTTAAGGATACGGCCGATGAAGTGGAACAGAGAGGAGCGGCGCTGCGATGGAATCAGAGATCGGCCCGCTGGTAATTACACTTTCATTGTAAGAGGATCAATTCTATGTAATCAGACTGCAATCTCACTGAGAATCGAGTGCTTGTTCAAGCCACTTTAACATGGAAACTTTAGCGTTTCTGGAGAACAACATTTGTTTGAGAAATGGTCGCGATGAGAAAGAAAACGAGACAATATTAAAAAAAAGGTTTTTTACAGCTTTAGCTTGTTAACCTTTCTGACCTCTGAGCGCTGCAGAGGATTAACAAACTCTGTTCACTTCACTGGGGCTTGTTTACGCTTATTTATGGACTGCAGAGGCTTTTTTTTGTCTGGGTTGTTCTGGAAATGGTGAAAAGTTGCCATAAAACTGAACAATTTCCTCAAGCCTGAAGCATTTTCTGTGATGTTGCTGTTTCAAGATATTTAGCTTCAAATTGTAAAAGTGAGAAGCAACAGATCTTAACGCCAAAGCATTATGTTTGAATCCTCCCTGCAAAGAGATCGTCATGGATTTGAAACAAAGACACACATATTAAACTGAAAACTTGTAAATAAACATAAAATTTGGCTTTAATATAATCCAGTGTAAGCTGTACTTTACTAATTAATAATTTAATTTAATAATTAAAACCTTCTTACAAGACATAAAACCCAAAACTCTCTAAAAGTAAAAAATAGTTAGCCAGGTTTAAAACAGAAAGCTGTTCCTCCTCGTTTTCCAATCTTTTAGTTTAAGGAAATCTGAAAAAGGGGAAGAAACTTACTGAGCTGTGCTGAAATGAACATATAACTGTACTGTTTAATGACATGTACTGATGTTTAAGAAAAAAATCTGATAAAAACTAAGTTCAACGAACAAACAAACAAAAAAAAGAGTGAAAGTGGCAAAAATTGTAATAATGAGGTAAAAAAAAGTGGCAAAAAGTCATGAAAGAGTTTCAGTAAAGAAGTAAAACATGGTGGTGGTATGGTGAAAAGGTAGATAACATTAAGGTACTGTATTAAAATGGATATATTGATGAATATACTGTATTGAAATGAATATATAGCTGTACTGTATAATGACATGAACTGATATTAAAGAAAAAATCTAATAAAAAAATAAGTTCAAAAACAAACAAACCAAAAATAGAAAATAAAAGAGTGAAAGTGGCAAAAATTGTAATAATGGGGTAAAAAAAAAAAATTGGTTTTAAGTCAGAAAAGAGTTTCTATAAAGAAGTAAAATATGGCGGTGGTATGGTAAAAAGTTAGAAAACATTCAGGTACTGTATTGAAATGGATATATTGATGAATATACTGTATTGAAATGAATATGTAGCTGTACTGTATAAAGAAATTTACTGATATTAATGAAAAATTCTAATAAAAATAAGTTCAAAAATAAACAAACGAATAAAAAACACGTGAAAGTGGCAAAAATTGTAATAATGAGGTAAAAAAAAGTGGCAAAAAGTCATGAAAGAGTTTCAATAAATCAGTAAAATATGGCGGTGGCATGTAAAAAAAGGTAGAAAACATTCAGGTACTGTATTAAAATGTATATATAGATGAATATCCTGTATTGAAATGGATAAATAGCAGTACTGTATAATGACATGTACTGATATTAAAGAAAAAATCTTATAAAAAATAAGTTAAAAAACAACCAAACAAACAAAAACAGAAGTGAAAGTAGTAAAATATTGTCATGAAGAGGTAAAAAAGTGGGGAAAAGTGGCTAAAAGTCATGAACAAGTTTCAATAAATGAGTAAAATATGGAGGCTCAATGGTGAAAAGGTAGAAAACATTTAGGTTCAGTTTTTAAAAGTAACAGTAAGTGGCAAAACGTGAGGAAAATTGATTAAAAATAGTAATAAAGGGTTAAAAAAATGTGTCAAAAGTTGTGAAATTTTCAGGTAATCTGTGATGTTGACAAATTTGTCTAAAAACAGATATAAGCTCCAAATATTGGCTCAAATGTAGGAGATATGACACCAGCTCAAAAACTCAACAGGTGCCAGGTTTAAACATGACGATAAAAAAAACCACAGCATTAAAAAAACAGCAGAAAGATTTGTGAGCTGCAGCTAAGTCAGTGTCAGTGTTCGGTATTTTCATCACCTGGATGGAAATTATAGTAGTTCCACTTCAATTATATCTCTGAATCACAATCATCAAGTGTTTAAAGATTCACATGTTTTAAACCTGTTAAGTTGCAGCGATCAGTGGAGGAGGGCGCTCATGTGCGAGCAGACGGTTAATAGTTCCCTCCTATCACTGTCTGGTGCCACACAGCGCGCTTACACAAAGACTGGCCCAGGGCATGTTGGGTATTGATTTGTTCTCTGGTCATGTTGGATAAAGATAGACCCCACCCAACAGGACCAATGCGGCTAAAAATAACTTGTGTAAATCAAGGCTGGAGACTCACACACACACACACTCACACACACAGTTTGGCTGTAATGATAACTATGAGTCAGAGGTCAGCGGAGATAATTATTAGGTAGAATCTGAAATGTTTCTCCTCTTTCACATCCTTCTCCTCATAATAAACAAAGATGATTTATGGAGGAGGGTCACTTAAGTTTGCGTCTCCTCCCCCACTGACCAAAGCAAACCAAACCAATGAGCATAAACTAAATCAATTACAGCCTCATCATACCGTTTACTGTCACCCGATGCTGCCTCATAAGAAACAAACACTAAAAAGGATTATTATCTCACTTCCCCCAGTTTGAAGAAAAACTCCTCTCAGGGTTGATGTGAATCATGATGTAATGTTACTTGATTTTTAAAAAGAACAGATCCAGAGGCGGAAAATGAGAGAGCAATAAACTGACAGGCAGTGCTCACACCGATGATGGATGCAGTCTGGTGTTTCTTGGTTCAATAATGCAGCTGTTAACCAACGAGGAGTGTTTCTTAGATTGAATACTGCTTAAAAATTAAACAAAATTTACACACTGTGACTGTTAGCAAGAAGGCTAAAACATCTACAGGCACTGCTTCTGTCTGCTGGTGACAAGTGGATAACATTTAATCATGAAAATCAGGAAAGAGGCTTAAGGAAGTGTCCAAATATGGTTCATTCTGAATCACAACAGTCTAATTGTTTACGGGCAGAGCGTCAAACATGAGGCTTCAAAGTAGCAGCTCAGAGTCCAGCATGTTATTAACAGTCGAAGGGTTTTTTGCATCATAATCAGGCTTCATTTTCTCCTCCAGGCTGAGTTTATCGTCTCAGATAAGATGCAGATTCTTAATGCAGAACAACTTCATCATAAAACATCACACAGAGTAATGAAGTCATAGTGACAGAGCTGTTTAATGAAAGTGCTTCACCCTCGCCGCGCTGGTATCAAAGTGACCACAGTTGACGCTGCACTCTAACACAATCAATAAACTCCAAACTGATACCAGAGCCTGTTGATGCACACAGCGAGCGTGAGTGAAAACAGATGACAAAGCCGACAGAATTACACCTGAAGGCCAAAGCACCGCACTGTTCCTCCACCGACTTCTGCCTCAGCCTGATTCGATAATGTCTGGGCTGTAATGCGGCCTCGGTGGCCGATAGAGAGGGCGAGGTGGAGACCAATAAAAGAGTCGTGTTCGGCGGTGACTGTCTGCAGTCTCAGCGGAGGGAAAAATGAAGCCCATCCATCGCTGGCTGCAGGGCAGAGAGACAGGAGAGGAGAGAGGGCTCGGTTTTTACTCCAACAAGTGTCTGCGAGGCCTTACACACACTCTCCATCCTTACTAAGTGTAATCCGGCCCGTGCAGCTGGATGTACAGTGGATCGGTGTCATAATACAGTGTAATGCCACTTTGAGGCCGGGACATTAGCCTGGGTGGGCACACTCCAACTGGGTAATCCTTATCTGATTGGACTTTGAGACTAATCCCTCTCTTTTCTGCCGCTCCGCTCTGCTATCTGCTTTTATCTTAGGCCTGCCTCTCATCCTGCCTCTCTGCACACACACACACACACACACTCACACACAAACATCACCATTCAAACATACATGCACAAACACACACACAGCATACTCCCACATGTGTTTTCAGATGCATGAATGTACACTTCATTGATACACCCACGTGCTCATGCATAAAATCATGAGGCAGGATGTGTGATCTGTGATCTGTGTGACTGACAGGAGCTGTGGGAGGCCGTGCGGAGTGGTAGCCATCTTAGCCAAAGAGAGGAGCATTTTCTAAATAAAATGTGTTCTGCAAAAAGGAAGGAAGGATTCAACATCAGCATCTTCTAACAGGAGGTTCTACTTAACTCTGTTATTAAAAAAAAAAAAAACTTCCCTAAAAACAACATGACTTTTTATGCTGCACACACAGAAAGATGCTTCACCAAACCCACTTAAATGACTTTTCAGCCCTCAGTTTTGTCTGTCAGGCTCCTCTCCTTTATCTCCTGATTGACAGAATCGTCTGGGAAATTTAATTTATGATTTCATTTGCAGAAGCCAGACACCTTTAATAAAAGTAAGGATAATAAATGACACTCTTTGTCACAAAAGTAGTCAGATAAGACCACAATAAATATGGAAGGAAGGACCGGTTTGGTCGTCAAGAGTAGATTAAATAATTGTACAGCCAAGAGAAGTGATAGATCAGTCACTGGACAGAAAATGAATCAGAGATGATCAATTGATGGGTCAAGTCTTCAGTATCTGTTGGCTCTTTCAGCCTTTCAAAGATTTAACAGATGTGATAAAATATGTCAGCATCTGGATGGTGGGTGGGTGAAAGTGGGTTGCAAAGAGGGGGAGGCAGGAGGGGGGCAGCTGTTGCACCTCGTGGCCCAATTGTTGACAAACAGGTGCTGATGGGCCTTACTGGTTGGTCAACCTCACCAATCTAGCCCCTTGGCTGGTTAATACATGATAAACTGCCCTCATGGCGGTCAAAATACACGCTAAGCCCCCTCTTGAGAGCAAAATAAACAAAAGTGCCCCTTCAGAAGCCATAAAACACACACTTATTTGCCCTATCAGGAGCCACAGCACGTACTCAAGTGCCCACATGGGAGCCAAAATCCACTAAAATACCCTTTCAGGAGCCAAACACTGGCTGAAGTTCCCTCCTTGGAACCAAACTTGCACTTAAGTGCCTTCTCGGGAGCCGAAACAAACACTTGAGTGCCCTGTTGGGTACCAAAATGCACCAAAGTGCTGGTTTGGGTCACGCCCCATATGGTTGCCCTTGCATGGGCAGCCCAAGTTCGAGTCCAGCCTGTCACTACCTTCCTGCATGCGCCCTTTCCTGCTTCGTTCACAATCCTCCACTATCCTATTAAATGCATGAAAAGCCCAAAATATAGCTCAAAAAAATGTACCAAAGTGCCCTTGCAGGAGCCAAAACGTGCTGAATTTCCCTCTTGGGAGCCACAACAAATGTTGAAGTGCCTTTCTAGTTGGGAACCACAATCATCTGCTCCTTTGGTTGGTTAAACATGATAAACTGCCCTCCTGGGAGGCTAAAACACAAGTCAAAGAGCCCTCTCAGGAACCAAAGCGTCCTTCTTGGTGCATGAATTACTCTTAAGTGTCTTCTTGGGAGCCAAAACACACCCTAGAGTGCCCCCCTGGATGGCGAACCACACAAATCTGCCTCTTCAGCTGGTTGAAACATGATAAACTACACTATTGGGAGTCAAAGCACATGGTTAAGTTCCCTTCTTTCGGGAGCCAAAATGCGTATACGCTGTATGAGCCTTTTCTGCCAACGATGTTTCATCAAAGTGTCAACGTTACCTCAACATTTTATTCCAGTATCTTCATCCAGATTGTTGAACTTGAACACAAAGTTCACTGATAATGTGAGAAAACAAACACTGTCCTGTCCTCCTTCATCTCTTGGACCACCATCCTCCCCCACTCCCCCTCCTCCTCCTCCTCCTCCTCCCTGACTCATCTCTCTCTCCCTGCAGCCTGAGGGCGGCGCTGTAATGAAGATGAATGCCTCAGATTAGCAGCAGACGCAGCGACTACACCTGGCTGAGAGCGCAGAGGGGGGGCCACAGCGGTTACTCTTCAAGACGTCCCAGATAGAGAGGATGAGCGGCGGCGGCGGCGGCCTCCGGGGCCCGATTCATCAGAAACACACGTGTTTACTGTGGGCAGCTGCACCCACACTGTCTGCACCCACATCTGTGTGTTTGGACGCACAATCACTGGGCTTGAAAATGGAAACAGAAGACTGGAAGGCTCAACCGCTCTCTTCCAAAATACTTCAATAATATGAGCAGCAGCGGAGCAAGAGGTGAAACATTTACTTCCAAAAACTGGAGGCTTTGGCAGCGCATGAAAAACAGCTGAAAGCTCAGAGCCCAACTGTTTCCTGTTTTTAATCAAACCAAATTTAACCCGAACTTGTTTACAAAGCTCATTCCAGGAATAAAAACTGGAGACACACAAAATAACAAATAACAGAAATCTAGCTCATCAGAATCTGCTGAATGAAAGCTTCTCTAGAAATCAAAACAGGAGGTTCAAAATGATTCAACTTCCCATCTCTTCAGCTGTCTCATCGATAAAGGCAAAGGTAAACTCAAAAAATAACTTTGCTCCAAGACAAATGGTCTTTATGAGATTCTTAATGGAGAATAAAACCCTGAGCTGCAAATCTTTATGAAGGCACAGCTTAGATTTGAGTTCAATCACATCTAAATTACTTCCTGGTAACAGTTTTCATTAGCAGCACTAACACCTTTTTCTAGTTTCTAAGTGGTGGAAAACTAATGGTAAAGTCCAGGAAATTTCATGAAAATTTCAATCTGAATTTTAGCTCGGAAATATTGAAAAATTTTTAGGATATTTTTTGCCACCATCTCAAATAAATTTTCTGATAATTCTTAATTGAAAAATCTTTTTTATACTACTCATGGCTCTTGTTTTGGGTAAGAACCTGTTTATGACACTGAAGTTGACCAGTCTTAACATAACAGCAGCTGCTGATGAAGATGAGGTCCAGGCGAGGCGGCAACATCCGGTTTACAAAATGAAGCCTATGGGGAAGCTCTAAGAGTTGTTTATCGAGTATCCACTTGAGGCTGGCTGCAGAAAGCCAAAAAAAAACAACCTGACTTTTATGGCAGTAAACATATTCAATGCTAATTTCACTATGGCCACATACTTTACAGGGGATTAATTATTTTCTAACTTGGCTGTTTAAAGGAAACTAGGATCACAAGTTTGTCCAATCAGAGGCTCAGCTCAGCTCACATGACTTTGGGATGCTGAGGGGACATAAGAAATACACCCAGGCTAATTTAAATACCTAAATCTTCTTTAATTGTTCAGCTTTCATACTTTTTGTTGTTTGAAAAAAGAAAAAAAATTCTGAAAACCCATTAGTGTCATTTATGAGCATTTTTTCAAGCATGTTTGCTTGTAACATATATTTCTATGCATTTCTACTTATAATAAACCAAAATGTTTGATATTTGTACATGTAAATGACCAGGTAAATACAGTTGAAACCAAACCCCCTGAAAAATTCACATTAGTTTCCAAAAATTCCCATGTAAAGTTTCCAACCTTGAAAATTCCCAGAATTTTGCAACTCCAAATTAAAACTAAAAAAGTGGATCCCTCTTGGATAGAAATATAAATTCTTAGCGATGCAAGATATGACATTTTTTGTCAATAGCTGATAGGCAGATATTTTGCACCTCACATAACCGATTACCGATATTTTTTCTCTGTACACCAAATTGCAGAGCTCATCAACCTTTTTCTGTATTAGAATTAGCGCACAGTAATAAGGTGCATACTCTTATCACATTTTGAATATTGTCATTTTCCCATGCATAATGATATAAATACTCATTTACTTAATGCTCTCCCCGTTCCAATCATAACTATACCCATAACCAGGGACGACAATTTTACAATCCTCAGAGTGAGAAAACAACTTTTGTTGTTTGGAACATTTTGAGCTCTGCATGTCATGAAACATAGCACCAAGGTCGGTAATAATCAAATAAGCAGCAACCCATCTTATCATTACAGCAGATATCAGCATGTTGGCCAATCACCAATACCAATAATGTGCTAATAATGTTATGTATCCCTTGAAATTCTGCATTATGGATATCATAAGCATGAGAGTTGAAGTGGGAGGATGGGATTCTGTCCAAGACCCAGAGTTAATATCAGGCTGGCTCTTTAAACCTTAAGTTGACCTCACTTTAACCACGGACAGTTATCTCTGAGACAGTAACTGTGACTAAACTCAAGCCTCCCAGAAATACAATCCTCAGACACAGGAAGACAATAAGTTTCTGAAACTTTAACTTTCAGGCAGTAAATCTAAAATCCATGGGCTCTAAAGTCCCACCTGCAGCAGCACTGCATTATTCTCAGCACCGAGGAGGGCTCAGTTTGCTGTAGTTTATCCGATATGGTCAATGAAACTATTTCCGTAGAGCCCAGATTCTGCTTCCTATGGGACTGATTTGACACATCTCTGATGTATAAACACACACACACCCCTACATATTTGCCTTCATTTCACCGCCCCCACTCCTGACAGCAAACCTACGCTCTTGTACCAGAAACACAGCCCTCTCTTCTTCTAGCAGTGGGATTGTTTTTCCTCAGCTGGTGTTTTTCTCTGACAGGCAGCGAGTGAAGCAGAGGTTGAAGGTGTTCAAGCACCCAGTGTGGGTATTCCCATTTTGCTTTTTTCACAGGTTCTCCTCTCCGGTAGCTGGTTATACAAACACAAACCGTCGCCCACCTGTGTCCACTCTGCGAGCAGGATGTGTGGGCCCGAGCTGCCAAACACTCAGTCTGTGTTCTGTGCTGCGATAAGGACCCAGCGACTAACTTCAGCCCTTTGCAGCCTTGCTCGCTGCCTGATCCCCGGGATGACTTCATTCAGGGGGAGCTGGGGGGAAGATGAATACTCGTCATCTTGGCACTTTGACTTAATTGAGCTGAGCAGCAAACGGGAGCCAAATTAACAACTGAAATGTTAAACTGGATGCTGAAATGAGTCTTGGTTTGCAGCCTGCTTATCTCTTCCTCTCTCCAGCTGCATCTCTTCTGTACTTTTCTATTTCAATCCTTCCCTGATTTTGAGTTTAAAATGCAGCAGTCTACTTCTAATTAAATGCTTTTTAAGACACGATTTGCTTAGCAGGAAGTCATTTGACGAAGAATTTAAATGAATTTGACCCCGGTAACCACATGCACTGGGCTTTTTTTTCCCACACTTCCTCACTGCTTCTGGTCCAGGAACCATTCATGAATCGCTGATGAGAAATCTGGCTTTATTTCCGGCCATTTTGATGTGCGATTCAAAGGGAGAACCTCATTGTGCCAAAACAAAAGACACACAGAGCATGTGATGGTGTTTTGATCTCGTCTTGACTCGGTGCTGTTTTGTTTGCTCATTAAAAAAAACAGCCTGGCAGGGATAAAGGCCAGTCCCTGTCACAATTACACTCCAACTGTGATTATGTGCAGCAGTGTAATCATAGGAAGTGTTTATACTTCAGAGCGCAGTATCAGCTCATACAGCTCTTTCTGTGAGCTCTAAAGGAAAGGTGGCATGAGCTCTCTCAGAAACAGTCTCCCATTCAGACGCTTTGAAACACACAGGATCTACCAGGGAAGCGACATGGTTTCAATCTAGAGACCTGAACGGATCCAGGAGGCGATGAGGGGACAAATAAAACCTTTTACAAGAGAGCAACTGGATGAATATGAACTCAGGATACTTCAAGAAACTATTCAACAAACTGCTTCTGGTTAATTTTGAGGCACTTGTTTTTGAACACTTTCTCACTGAAGGATTTATACTGACAAAGAATGATCTGGTAATAATACTTCAACAGTTCAGAGCCAACTCTTGGAACAATATATTGACATAAACGAAACACAAATTAGAGCCACACAGGTCTGTGCTTCTCAAACACTGAGAATGACGGCTAAAGAGTGTTTCCTGAAGATGTTTAATGTTGGTTAGAGGTCCATTTATACTCAACAACAAATACGAATACGGATGGAGCCTTTTGTATGTGCTTATTGTTCATTTCATTGGTATTTCTTAAGCGGCAACCTCCGGTCTGAAAAAATGAGACCACACAGAAGTGCCAAAAAGCTGCTATTCCTGAGTGACCGCTTGAGGCTGGCTCCAGAAGTACCGGAAATCACGTACAAATGAACGCAAAAGGGCAGTTTTCAGAGCCGAAAATTAGCGTATTTGAAGCCTGGTACAAACTCTGTCTCCCGTCTGTATCGCTTATTTCGCTAACAGCACCCACTGTGAGGGGGGTGAATTGTTTCTAACACGGCCCTTTGGAAGATATTCGGATTGAGAGCTTGCCCAATCAGAGCCACAGCTCAGATCACGTGACCGACGGGCGCCCAATAGCTGTGAGTTTGGGCACTCGTCACTCGTCCCAGTTCCAATATGGCCGCGCCCGCCGTTTTGCTTCAAAACGGAGCAGCAGTAACAGACGGGTGACATCATGGAGACTACGTCCATGTTTTATACAGTCTATGGTATTTCTGCATGTTTCCATTAAGCTTACAGATATGGGCCAAATGGAGCAGTACCATCCAAAACCACGGGTGCAGTGTTGCTGTTACTACCCGATATGCAGCTCCAGTGAGACATGAAGAAGAAATAACGATGGTGGAACTTTTTGAAAAAAACTTCGCAAGTTGGCGGCAGCTAGTTGCTCTGCCTCTCTCACAGACGCGCTGTGCAACTTGTCATGAGCAGCAACCTAGTGAAGCAAGTTATCAACTTGCTGAACATCTTAAAGTAATGGAAATTATGTTCTTTAACGGCCTCACCGACCACCGCCACCTGCAACGCTGCCTCTGTTTTTGTCTTCTATGTGAGCGGTATATTAGCAATACCTCCTCCACAGTCACTATGTTTGTTTCTGAGTCTGTTGTTGTCATTAACTTAAACAGCAATGCCAGTGTAAATGATACAAGGAAGTATGTGAGCAGTTGCGGTAACATTCTTTGAAAAGGATGTATACGACTTTAATACTTCAATCTACAGGACAAACTAACCCTTTAAGACTTAACTCAGATAAAACTACAAAACTTTTGGCCACTAGGGGCAGCAGAGACTTGCTACAAACACATGTATTGTTTATCTTAAGCTCAATGTAATCAACGTTTGCATTCATTATTATTTCATTATGCAACATTTGGGACTTGATTCTGATTTGTCAAATTGTGTCGAGCTCACACTGTGTTAAGTCGGAGTACTGCTCACCCTGTCTTGATTCTATTTCACATAACCACCTGCTCACTATTCATTATCACTCAAAGGCCACGTTTGTGTCTTTAAATGCAATATTTGTTTGTGTTTAAGCTCCATTTTGGGTACAACACCACTCTTTGTTACCAAGCCAACGTCAAAGAGCTTTGTCTTAACTCATTAAAAAGTCTTCTGTAGACAAAACAATGCAGCAAAAAGGAACCAAACATAAAAGTTTGAGGTCAAAATTCAGTAGGAAGTCATAAGAAAATCCTCACACTGGCGTATGTGACCGCTGTCTCTTTGTCTCTTCCTCCTCTACATTGATAAAACGAGAGCTTTAAATTGGAGTTGCTTCTTCAAACCAGTTTTTAAGCTTTGAACAGAAGGTGCAGAGAGTCAGGCTGCTTATCACAGCAGCCAGAGGAACAGGAAGTCAGACTCTGTGGCCTTTCTGGACCCAACGGCTCAGAAGATGAGCAGATTTGAAACGCTATGTGACCTCGCAAGGTTACAGTGCCGGCGACACTCCAAGTCAGCACTTCAATGCGACAGGAAACACAGGTCAAAGGTGACATGGTGGGCAGGGTTCAGCCCCGCCATCATTAAGACTGTCACGCCTGCTGATAGAGGTGAAGCTCTGCTCGCTTTTAGGTACTCTGAGTGACTGCCAGTTCTTTTTTTCACACCCTCTTTCACCGTACATGACCTCTGCAGTGAGTTTACTGAATTTATCACACTAATATATGATGAAGGTCCCTCCTTAAACACAGCTCCTGAATATGTTATCGCTGCAATATTCTAAACTCTCACTCCTGACGAGAGAATCTGCTCTGGAGCGGTGTGGGAGGCGTTTATGCAACAGCTTCAGGCTGCAAACACAAGCCTGTGCTTCACTCTGCCTGCAGGAGCTGAAAAAACAGCTCGTCTGGATACAGGTGGAGAGTTTGAGTCTTCAAATAGTGAGAAAACTATTTTGCAACTGCCGAAAATAAAGAGGAGATGAACATGAGTGAAACAAGAACAGTTGAAGTCAAGCAGGAATCTGGTTTGACTTCTTTTCAGTGAGTTAAATATTTTTAGGACACCTGAGGTTTGTGTTCAGACTGTAGAGCATAAAAACAATAACCTTTCTCCCAGTGTCAGTCAAATAAAAAAATGAAGCTATTTGAGGAACGTTACATTTCCAAACGCTTGATTTGTGCAAAACTGTCTGGGGTGACAAAAGTATATCTCTGAGGGGTCAAAGGTGACGGATGCTTCTTACCTTCCAAACAGCACGTCCTCCACAGGCCCGAGTGGGTCATCACCTCCTCGTTCTTCTTGCTGGTCTCGTTGTCGCTCATGGACTTGGTCCTGCAGACGCCCCGGGAGTACAGCCAGTAGTCCGTGCCGACCGCGATGGTCATGAGGCTGAAGGCCGCGAAGGCTCCCACCGTGGTCAACAGCATCTGGACTCCGCGGTCGAACAGACCCATGTTTCCGCATTCCATGAAAGGGGGACCCCCTTTCCTCTTGATGTACAGGAAGTAAATATTTGAAAATTTCCGGGACCAAACCAAACCGAAAAACCGGGATATACTCGTACGGAAGGAGAGGGAAGAAGGAGGAGGAGGATGCGGTAGGAACCTTATGGTTGCGTTTGGGTGAGGACCAAAACAAGAGAAAAACTAAAGGTTTAGAGGTTTTTTGGGGGGGAAGAGAGGAAGAGGCTGTGAAGTCTCTCCTCTCTGTTTGTTCTTGTTGCTTTTACCCAGACAGACGAGAAACCTGAAGGTGCAGAGGAAGACGGAAACCTCAGCAGGCCTTCAAGCTGCAGCTGGAGCAGCAGCAGCAGCAAATGGAGCTAAACGCTGGGTAACGACACTGAGCTAGAAGGATTTATTATGTCGCGTTAAAGCAAACTGAGGCTTATTCTTTACAGAGGAAAAATATCAGACAACCTGTTTGTTGACTTAAAGGTTAGAGCTGACTTAACATGAGCAGAGACAGCAGAGGGGGGGCGGTGTTATAGAGTAATGGCAGGCTTACAGTACAACAGTTCAATATGTCTGTTACAGTGACTTATAGTTACTTCAGTTTGAGGTTATAACATTGCTTTTATGTACTAGATATATCTATACAAAAGCTTTCTAGAGACTAGTATTAGTTGTCTAATCTACTGATTTGTTAGCCAAAAAGGAAAAGGTGAGGAGATAACAAACAGGACAGCAGGGAACTCTATCATATTAGTTGGAATAAAAAAAAGAGTTAAAAATAAACGAGTCTCATTCAACTCTCAGTGTGTTTATGTCGACGTATTATGGGGTTTAAAGGAAATAACACACTGTCTTCTCGCAAATCAAGCCAACACACGATGGAATGAGGAAATCAAGGCTCGAGAAATTAATTCATTAGCGTTAAAATACTCACAAAAAGAGCAAAGAACTGGTAAAAACCTAAAAAAGAAAAATCAAATCAACCGCGTAGTTTAGCCTTTTTCCTAAAATTTTGATCCCCAGTTTCCATATGTAGCCCTATAGCTCTGGGAAGGTTTCCGCCGAAAATGGGGGTCTGCGGTCAGAGGAGGTTCGGTCGTTGACGATCCGGAGAGAGCGGGGAGCATCCAGCAAGGCAAGCCGACCATCACTCGACATGGAGCCGGCAGAGGGAGGACGAGGAGTCGGTGTGGGCGCCGCCGCAGCCGAAGACGCTTCTCTGGCGGATGGAGGAGGAGGACTCTGCCGCTTGAATATCCAAACTCACCGTGGCAGTATCACACCCAGGACGGTCCCGTTTGTATAGCCCTTGCGCCATGTAATAGGAAGAAAAATAATTCTGATGAATGTTGCAATCCCCCCTGGGTTTTTTTTTTGTGTGTTCTTTTTTCTTCCCCTCCTCCTCTTCGTCTTCTTCTTCCTTTTCTTCTTCTTCTGCTGCTGCTGCTGCTTCTTGCGCTCTCGGCTGCAGATTTGGACGCTTGCAGGAAGAAGCAGGAAAATGTATTACACAATCAGGAGAGCGACTTGCACAGGTCCACACACACACACACACACACACACGCACACACACAGAGCTGGTGTTGTCACGATGTCAGTGTGCGTTCAATACATTCAGGTTGGCTTCTCTGTCAGTGTGCACAAGCTGCTTTTTTATTCTGCAGGCTAGTTTTTCCTTCTTCTTCTCCTTCTTCTTCTTCTTGTCTTTTTTGGAGCGACGTTAAAAAAGGCCCACTGTGTGCGTGTTTCATGTGAGTGTGTGCGTAATGCAGCAATGGAGGCTCGTTGCCGGAAAGATATTAAAGATTTTTTAATTCCGTTTCTGTGTGCGGAGGGGGCGGAAGGAGGGGGTGTTGCGATGGACTCTCTCTCTCTCTCTCTCTCTCTCTCTCTCTCTCTCTGAGATTGATGCATTTATTGCTTGTCATTATTGTCCAATCCAATTGTTGCCGCACTCTCTCACGCACGCACCAGCCACTCTACCTTGAACTAATGTTACTTAATGTCCAACCTATTCTCTTCATAGTAATGACAAAGCAATTTCATCTTCTCATTATGTTATTCTCCATGAAAAAGACTCGGACGCACGCAAGGAGGATAAGGCCGTTTTTTTTTTGTTTTTTTTAAAAATTCATATTCTGTGCTTAATTTCCTGAATCAACCTTGAATTTGTATTTTCTTCAAATGTCAGACCCCTGTGTGAGATTTGAGTCCCGTATTAGCACACAGAGGGTCCCTGAGTGTGTGCGTGAGGCTGTGGTGCTGAAAGAACAGCTCCCTCCAGCTCTGTTTGACTCCATGTGGGCTCTGTCGCCCCCTGCTGGTCAAACATCATCATCACAGCTGAACACGTCAAAATCCAAAGGTACTTAACCTTTCTGCCCTTTGCAAAATTGTTCTTCCCTGCCTTTTTCTCTTGAAACTTTGATTCCCCTTAACTGCAGAGGTTCAGGAGCCTCAGATGTTTAAATTTATTCCATTTTATCTCTGCTTCACATTTTGGTCGTTTTTATTGCTCTACTTCAGAAGTATTGGACATGTCATATAGAAATACTGTCCAGTGCTGCGTATCACTAAATGTTTTGGTGGAGCTACACAGAACCAGAAAGATGGAGGAGCAACTGACTGCTTTGAAGCGCTCATTCTCAACACTCTGGGACAGAAAATGGATCCATTAGCATCATGCAGTCATAAAAACCAAAGTACTTTGACTGTGAAAAAAATTACTTTTTACTCTGAGCTACCTGTGATGTGTTTGAGTCCTTGGATGGAGACATTTTTCCTCATTATTTCAACTTTGAATCTACAAATTCTGACTTACTGTCTCAAAATATTTATATCTTAATGCAAATTTTTTACTTTTCCACTTAAAATTTTGACTTTTTTCCACATGATTTCAACTTTTTGTCACAAAATTTCAACTTTTTATCTCAAATTCTAATTTTTTCATCTAAAAAATGTCATACTCTAGCTTACATTTTGATCTTATCTACATTTTTTAACTTTCTCTCCTGAAACTTCATCTTTTTATCTTAAAAATCTGATATTGTATCTCAAATTGTGACGTTTTTAAGTAACTTTTTTTTTGTCTCAAAATTTAGAACTAATAGGGGCAAAAAAAGCCAAGTTCTTATTTATTCATGTTTTTAAATGGGAAATGGGCTTCTATTGATGAAGGTTTAGTAACGGCAAGAATTCAACACTACTTTCACCCCTGGTTACCAGATAATGAAACTGTTCAAATTCTGCAGGTGAGTGTCTTTCTGTGTGGAGTAGAGCTGCACAATGTTGAGAAAAATTGATATTGTGATGTTATTATTTCCTCAACTCAACTTAACATTTTAGAGAGACTGTGAACACTTTCCTCGCTTATTTCCAAAAACTAATTCCAAGTTGGATTGGACCGAATTGATTCACAGCACGCCCAACTCTCGATGACAACGCGACGCCAGCTGACGAAGATCAGAGGTGAGAAGAGAGATCTGTGTTTTTCTCTGCTGAAAACGATTTCCGTGACTTATTTTGTAGTAATGGTGTAAACAGGAGCCGGGCTGTCTGACAGAAAAGGGACAGAAGAGCAGAAGAGAGCTAAACAGGAGTGTGATAGAGCACGAGCTAAAGGCTAAAACACGAGCAATTCAATAATTCCTGTCCACATGCAACAGTTATTCTGCAGTGATCTGTTCAAACCTGAGAGTCTATCAGTAAAATGCAAAGTCACGTTATGTTTGCTCTGCTTGGTAGATGAGCACTGGCAGGACATAACCAGAATCACCTCTTGATTTAAAGGCTCAAATATATTGCAATATGTTATATACCTTGGGATATAATTATTGCACATGCACATATTGTGATGTTGATACTGAAACAACATATTGTGCAGCCCTAGTGTGAAGTTTGCATGTTTAGAGAATGTCCTATTCACTTTCACCACTCTTCAGCAGATTTACATTTTATTGCTCTGATGACAAGTATGCAAAGCGTTGTTCAGCCTCTGCAGGTTGGTGGCCTCCTTGTGAAAAAAAAGTCATCGTTATGTTTCTCTGCGGCCTCGGGGCCTCGTGTCAGATCCTCTGATGATCCGACTCGTTTGGACAGGCAGATTTCTGCTGCTCTTACTGCAGCTTTTGTCGCTGAGTAGCTGCATGTTGGGAGAGTGCATGCAAAGAAAAGTGGTCGCTGGAAGTGAAAATGACGACAAAACTAACATGCATCAACTTACATGTACCGTGCTGGTTCAGCAGCGGGAGACTTAGACTTTAATGGGTCAGAAACGAGGAAATTAGACTTCCTGGTTCTCAAACCCTGCCTGGATTGGGTCTTATTAAAGAATTATTCCTGACAGGAGAAAAACAAGTCATAGGACAGCTCCCACCACAGTCCCATGTGGACTCTTAACGCCCATCAGATGTAAACTCAGCAAACTGCAGATCCAGCCCCACTCCAGGCCTCGTTAGACCACCCTCAAGCTCCGGCTCAGGGAAAGCTTCCAGCAAATTGTCCTCAGGAGTGAACGCAGCAGGAGAGCGGGGAGTAGGGGAGGATCTTTAAAGAGGTGGTCGCACTTTGAACATGTCAATCCTCAGTAATTAAAGCTGATTAAAGGAGTCTCTGGTGAGGACGTACCCATGGGCCCTCTGGTCGATAGAATTAAAACATTTCTCCACTTCAAGAAAATAAATTAGTGAAATGAGACGTCAGGGTTTGTTTTTGTTTTTGTGTCCAGCAGATTTCATCTAAATGTAGCTTTCCTTAGCATTCTGCAGCATTTACCCAACAATATGTGAAACCAGACTGACTTTCTTGTTCAGGTACATACAAAATTAAATCCAAATCCTCTTTTACTCAGACTTCAGTTTCATTCAGTTGCATGTTTCACTGCGTTAGTGTTCGCTGTGCTGTGTCACAGTATGTTCTTCACAGTCACGGTGTATTGTGCTGTGTTTTCTTTGTGTCACTCTCTCTTCTGTTGCATGTTCTGCTGTGTGTTTCAGTGTTGTTATGCTATTATCCGGAGTGTGTGTGTGTGTGTGTGTGTGTGTGTACAGTGCCATGTCAGCAGCCTCTCCACGCTAATATCCAACTGTCTGCTCTGATCTGAGTGCAGCTGAGTGAGCGTTTTGACGTGCACCACCCCCCACCCCCCACCCCCATCACACATACAAACAAACAAACACACAGCTGTTTTCTCCTCAGCACCATCATGTGTGCAGCAGTAAAGTGATGTTAAACAAATAAAGTGAAACAAATGATTTATCTTATTGAAGTGCTCATAATGTAATACTCATAAGCAAAAACAGAGAGAGTTATTTCTTCTTTCCAAACAAACAGTCTTATGTAGCCACCACGTGGTGATCAGCTGAGCTGAATAGACTCACTGTTAGGTCAAGAGTGTGTGGGAAACAACAGTGGACTTTGTGTGTGTGTGTGTGTGTGTGTGTGTGTGTGTAGCTGCAGGAGCTGCCCCGTGTATCAGGAAGTTTGAAAAAAAAGATTCTCCCTCGTTAATCCCTGTTAGAAAGTTAAATGAGAGGATTAAAACAAACCTTGGGTGTAATTGTTAGATTTGGCACAAGCAGCCTGTAAAAAAAAACTTCTATAAACAAGCTGGAAAAATATTGTGACTTTGCATAAGTTTTGTAAACAGGCAGAAAAACTGGCCGAACTAAGAACTAATAATGTGAACTTCATGGGAAGCCACCCTCGTGAGGTGGAAATGGGAAAATTAGCCACACTCCTTTTCTGTTTGAAGATAATTTTCTATATTGAAAAACATAAAGAATGTAAAGAAGCCAATTTCTGCCTGTAAAAATTAAATAGTGAAAAAACTGGCTTTGTAAAGATTTTACTTTTTTTTCCCATCTTGAGTCAAAAAGTTAGAGACAGAAAGAAAAAAAAATCTCTCCTTCTTATCTCAGAATTTAGACTTTTTCCTCAGAAATTTCTCTCTACAATCCCAAAATATTGAAAATTTAGACTCTGAATCTCAGAATTTCGACTTTGTCATTACACATTTTTTTTGTAATACTTTTGGATATATTTCAAAATTTTGACTTTTTCTTACAATTTTGTCTGTTACAAAATTTTGATTCATTTTTTAAAATAATTTTAGATTAATCTCAAAATGTTGACTTTTTCTTATAATTTTGTTTATCTCAAATTTTTTTTTTTTTTTCTGGTAATTTTGACTTTTTCTCAAAACTTTGACTATGCAATCTCAAAATTTTAACTTTTTATCTCAAAATTATGACTTGTTTCTCAAAATTTTTAATTTTTTATGACATAACTTTGACTTTCATATCTAATTTCGATTTTTGATCTCACTATTTTGACTTGTAGGTTGGTGCATCAGAATAATTTCAGTAGTCTAGTGCAGCGACTTCAACATCAATAATCTGTAGGAAAAGCTGTGAAAAACCCGGAACTTTATGAAATATTCCTGAACATAATTTTCCAGCCAAAAAGTAGGAAATGTTGACGTTTAATCACCCCACACCCCCACCACACAGAAAAACAGACACGTGCGTTTGCTGAGTGAGAACTGTAAAGTACTGACAGCCTCTGAAGGCAGCACGAGGAAGTAGTTTGGAAAACATTGCTTTGGTTATTCTGCCTGGTGTTTCTTTCGCAATAAATTCACCACCATAAAGATTCAGCCTGCCAACTAAAACTAAACTCACCGGAGCGTCAGGACTGGACTCAGGTATGCGCGTGGGTGCAGCTCCGCCCGGTGACGTGGAGACGAGAAAACGAAACCGAACCGAGGGATTGAGTTTGAGGATATTTCTGCAGAATCAGTCAACACGAAGTTTATGATCCATGGGACAAACTCGACACTGTCCTGTCGTTTTATCCCTCTATTAAACCCAAAGATGAAACAAAGAGGCTGAAATCAGGTTAAATAAAACAAACAGAGGAGAAACATGTCTGCGTCAAGGTACGGAAGTTTAACTTTCTTTCTTTTCTTTACTTCATAAATTAACTTTAGTAGAAGAAGGAACATGCTATAAAAAAATGTAAAGGTGTGAACTATAAACTAAAATACGTCCAAAATGTGCTCGTGTGTTTGAAGAGTTCAATACTTTGATATAAAGATGATCCTTTGACACTACTAAGGTATTTACTATCCTGTTATTTTCACTGCTGGTTTGAAATTTAGCTTCTTTTGATTAAATTTATGCTTATTGTGTTCGTGTCTGTCATGATTATAAGAAAAGTTATGCTCTTTATATTACAAACTCAATCTTACTGTTTTAAGTTTAGTTTCTACATTCATTTTGTGTCTCATCTCTGGCGACATCTGCTGGTCAGTCTGTGCAACTTCCAGTGAAAACAGGAATAATCGAATTTCTACAAATTAAAGAAATGAAAAACTCACTTTGCTGAGAGTATTTGCCCAAATCAGGTCGACATTTCGAGGGACATATGTAAAAAAAATAAATAAAAAAAATAAAATGAGATGGAAAGGTAAGAATTTCGACTTTCTATCTAGTATTTTGACTTTAATCTTATAATTTTGACTTTTTATCCTGAACCGTAATTCTTAATCTAAAAAAATCGAACATTTTAACTCAAAATTTTGACTTTTGTTAAAAAAAAAACTTGTGTCTCAAAATTTCACCTTTTATTTCAAGTATAGCTTTATATCTTAGTAATTTTGACAGTTCATCTCAAAATTTTGACTTTTTAATTTAATAATTTTGACTCTTTATCTCAAATTTTCAACTTCGGTAAACCTTTTTCAACTTTTTTTGTCACAGATTTGTAACTTTTTTATATCTTTATTTTGGGTTTTATCTTAGCACCTTGATTTTTAGGTCAAAATTTTGACTCTTTATTCTCAACTTCTGATATTTTATCTCAAAATTTTGACTTGTAATGTCATTATTTTGTCTGTTAATTCCAGACTTTTGACTTTTCATCTTGAAATTTTGACTTTATATTTGAAAAATGTCCTCAAGTAGGCCAAGATTTATTTATTTATTATACTAAACCACCAGATAAGGGCTTCCTTTGATCCCTAATGTACTCATGCCAAGCCTTGTATTTATTTATCTGATGGAATTAGCAATGAAAACAGACCCTATTTCATCTCTGAAATCTCACTATGTAAATTTTTATTTCCTCACAGAAAAGAACTCCGAGAGGCTTTGTGCCACTACATCGCTGACACACTCATCTACATCGACACGGTGCAGAGATTCATTGAGAGGAGCCAAAAATGGCTGCTCGGCATGGAGACGGAGCTGAACATGATGATGGACATCAAAGACAGGGCCGACGGCATCGACCTGGACATCAGTCATGTTACCAAGTCAGAAAACAAAGGAGAGGCTTTTCTAGAGTACATGAAGAGCAAAGTGTCACAGGGGTCAGCGAACAGCAAGCGTGAAGAGCTGGTGAAGGAGCTGGAAGCTGTTCTGAAGGAAACTCTGTTAGAGCTGGAGAAGCTCCACTGTTTCCTGGATGCCGTAGAGAAGCTGGCAGTCACATCGCTTCACGTGTTCTCAGAGGTGGAGAAGGTGGTGATAAACCTGCCTAAAGGGGTCAGTCTGGAGGACGTTCAGGTGACCATCATTGCTGCACGACTGATCTGCCCTCTGCTCCTGGAGTTCAAGAGAGATCCAGGACACTTCTTCCTTCCTAAACTGCAGAATGTGGAGGTGATGGCGTATCAGCTGGACAAATACATCCAGACCACCCAGAGGATCTGTGGGATGATGGAGAAAAGGTAAAACTAACATCCAGTCTGAAATAAACACATCTTCATCCTGAGTTGGTGCTAATGTATCTGTTTCTAACAGCACTTACAGTGACTTTGAGCTGAAGATGATAAAGAAAATCAGAGTGGACCTGGACGTGGATTTGACTAAAGACCAGATACAGAAGATGCTTTTCCACACCAATCAGCTGGATGACATCAGGTTAGTGAAGCCTTTTTATACTGTTAATGTTTTAGCTTTAGTTTGCATCAAGTCTCTAATTTATTTTCATGAGCATGTTGCGAAACAAGAACCTTTCAGCCAATTAGTTTTTACAGAGTGTCAGCTGATATCTGCCTTAAATGGATTTGTCAATAATTTTATTCACATGCACATTTTCCTTTTAAAGTATCTCAAAATCTATTTAACGTTATTTTCTTACAGACCAGTCTGATGGCTAAAGTACAATCTGAATGACTTGTTTTGCTGTATATTCTATCAAATGACTTCTTTTTATTGGTTTCAAAGGTTTTTCTTTACTGCTCTTTCATATTTTATCGTAGCTTCCTATCTGTTGCCTTGTGTGGTTTTATGAAATGCAGTTTATTCATGTTACGTAACACATTTTGCAACACAACAGCTCAGTGTTCATGGTGGAACTATGTCAAACTGCGATGATAAATGAAGTCTCATGAGGGGATGTTTCTTATCTTGTGCACAATCGATGTCAACATTTGCAAATGCAGCAGGGTAATAATCCCACTGTCAAACAAATGGCATCAGTAAATTTAGTTTTTATGACTTTGTGTGACAGTGGACTGGTATAATAAGCAAGTTCACAATGGCTGAATGCTTATTTGCTGTAACTAATGGGTATAAAAGAGCAAAATGGACATTTATTGATTTGCTTCTTTATCTCTGGCTGATGTGGGTTTGGTTTGGTTTGATGCCGTACACAAACGTTTTTTCTTTTGTTATGTATTTGCTCTCGTTTGGTTTCAGAGATAAGAGTACATTGTTTTGTGATATGTGTTTTCTCCAATAATCTTTCATTACTTCCTCTTTTCTTATCATCAGGATGAACCAACACTTTCGGTTGGTGTTCCTCTTTCATGAAGAATCCTGTTCTGGCTTCCTGAACGAGTTCAAGGATCGTCGACCCAGGATGCTGGAGTCACTCGGTGAACTGGAGGCGTCTGCCGTTCAGCTGGACTCCATGAATAAAGGAGCAAAGATCTCCAGTGTGGTTGGCAGCTCAGTGGGGGCTGTTGGGGGTGTGCTCTCCATCATTGGTTTAGCGTTGATTCCTGTAACAGCTGGTGCGTCTCTGGGTCTCACCATGGCTGGGGTAGGGCTCAGTGTCACCAGTGGGGTCAATAGCGCCGTTACCACGGCAACAGAGATCGGTGTGAACACTACACAACAAAAGAAAGCCAGTGAGATCTTCCAGAAGTTTATGGAGGATGTGCAGATCCTCCAGGATCATCTGGAGGAGGTCAGCTCTCAAACAATCCACAAACTAGAAACAAGTCACGTAGATGTTGCTGTTGGAGCAGGAAAGGTGGTTTTCAAAGGTGGTGGTTTGGTGAGAAGCATTGATTCGCTTGTCGATGCAGCCTCTGCTGTTAAGTTGTTGAAAAGTGAGGATTTGGCTGTAAGTGCTGGTAAGATAGCAGCTCAGGAAGGTCAAGCTTTACGTAACGTGCCCAAAGTAGCTGCAGATATCCCAGATATCGGTCAGGCTGCTGTCAAAGGGCCTCTGGCTCTTTCCAAAACAGCCAGGGCTGGTCTCATTGGGCTGAACGCCTTTTTTCTTGGTATGGACGTCTTCTTCATCTGCAAAGACAGCATCAGTCTGTCTCGAGGCAGCGAGACTGAAGCGTCTCAGTTCATACGAGCCAGATCTGCACTCTGGCGCTCAGAGATCAATGCATGGGAGAAAATCCATGATTCCCTGTGCAAAGGTCTGCTGACATCAGAGGAAAACAGAGCCGTCCTGGAGACGCCGTTTGACCCTGAGTCAGAGTTTGAGAAGGTTGAAACACCTGAAAAAATTATGAAGGCTCTGAATGATGAAGTTGATGAAAATGAAGGAAAGGAGGGAAAAGTTTGTGCCATAATGTAGATCCCAGAGAGGATTTATGCAATTTTTTTTTACCAACTTTTGCACAAAGATATGAGAACTGTTTCAGTCACTTAGACCTGATGTTGCAAGACTGGACCATGTATCCAGGATGCTCTGCACAAAACACGACAGAATACATTCCTCTGCATTTACTCACTTCATTAGTAGGAAACAGGTTTTACAGGTGTGTCTTGTATCTTTTTATAATGTTGCATGTAGGTTAGAGACACTTCGACAGAAAATCTCTTCAAGCATGATTTATTCACCATAAACTACAGTAACTGCTTCAGTTTCTGTCCTCTGAAGAACTTTGCATGAACCTCTTTGTAAGCTTGTTTCTAAAAACACTTTGTAACTGTTGTTTAATGCAGTTTGCCTTTTTTGGTTAAATATCTAACCACTTCTTTAAGAAAGGCTGCCTTGATTCAAGTGTTATTTAAAAAAAATGTGATATGTACTTTGTATAATCTGACTCATTAAATCTATAATTTTGTTGAAGCACTTTTTGCAAAATCAAATAAAAAAGAATCAGATTCTGACTGTATCGTTTCTTACTGAGCGGACACTTCTTAACATGCTCTTTGATTTTTTTTGTCCTCTAAGTTTTAAACACCATAAGACAAAAGAAGCACAATTAAGTCATTGACTGATCACTTCTCTCTTTCTGAGGATTTTTAGTCCACCCTGAACAAGTGATGCTTTGTACCACATTTGGAAATCAGGATAACAAAAATGAAAGATAGCATAGAAAGAGAGAAGGCAAAGTGAGGGAAAATATTTTTAAAAATTAAGCACAGCTCACACTCTCAGTAAAATAAAAGGAAAGTGAAACATTACAAAACAGAACTCATACAGCAATGCAGCTCCGGTACATACCAGGTATTCAGTTTTATTTGAACTGCGCCCTGATGAACACACAGGCAACACTCCTGAAGGTAAGACTGACTTTAAAACTATGAAAATGTGACTTTTATCCAAATAGGGCTCAAACAGTGTACATTTGAAAAGTAAATTGTGAGCAGATGAAAACTAGAGTCAGTGAACTTCTCCAAAATTAAAAACTGTTTTTAATGAAATGTGTTTTCAATGTGTTGAACTTTGTGTGGTAAATTATTTCCATTGTATAGAGCTACTTTTCTTTGTTAGCTTTGTTGCTATACCTGTTGTGTTTCATTAAATCCATAAATACTTGACGGCGCGCAGCAACTTGTATAAGAAAAGAGTCAGTTTTACTCAAATAACAAATAATGGGTTAATATTTCACTGAAGAGTTATGAAAAGGTAAGGGTGTGACGTTAAGCCCAGGTATGCGTAGACACCTTATTGTCAGTAATGTTCTGCTACTGTGACACGGCTGCGCGTCCGCCATCTTACTAGTGGCAAGTCCACCATGTAAACCGATTCAAGTAAAGGAGGAAGCTGGGTTTTTATCATTAATGAAGTAACACAAGAACTAAAACTGGCAGGTAGTATGTCTCAAATATGCTTCATAAATTTTTACATGGATTAAAAAGCAATAAGGGGCCCAAAATGTTAAAACAATGTAAATCTTTGTTTTCTCAGTTACTGATGACAGTTGTTTTTTTTCTTTTACTTGTTTTTAGTGAGTTTCTGTGCCCACATGGACTCTATTTTCAATCCCCCATAAATTTCTAGTGGTGCCCTGAGAGCATCACTTACTAAAGTTTTTTGACCTACGTCCTTCTTCACAGATCTCTGCCTCAGATTTTTGCTTCTGTGGGTCTTACAACAAAATCCTGATTGACTGCAGAGTGAAAGGAGGAAATGTCTAATGAAAGGTAAAGAGTTATGATCTTTGAGCTACAGAAAGTAACTGTTTGTATTTGTATTGCTTCTTTTTGTGTTTCTTCTCTGTTGTTTTTCTTCCTTGCAAATTATTCACATTACGACATAGGATAAAGGCCATGCTAAAAAGAAAAATAAAGTAAAACTTATGGGATTAATCTAATAAATTTACAAGATTAATCTCATAAACTTATGAGAGTAAAGTCATAAACTTAGGAGAATAAAGTTGTAAACTTACCAGTATCAAGTCATACAGCAATGACAGCATCGCAAGGAAGCCTGCATGGTTGAAGCATGCGCACAAGATCATTCTCTGAAATTTTGACTTAATTCTTGTATGTTTATGACAGCATTCTTGTACATTTATGAGATTAATCTTTTAAATTTACCTTCTTTTTATCAACTACCAACCTTAGAAAATGTATAACATTGTCCTTCTGCTCAAGAATCTTAAAGACTCAAGAGGTTTTATTTTTGTCCACAGAAAGGGACTCCGAGAGGCTTTATGCCGCTACACCACTGACACGCTCATTTTAATCGACACAGTGCAGAGATTCAGTGAGAGGAGCCAAAAATGGCTGCTCGGCATGAAGACAGAGATAAAATTGATGACGGACATCAAAGAAAGGGCCGACAGCATCACCCTTAAATTCAGCGATGTAACAAAGTCAGAGAAAAAAGGAGAGGCCTTTAAGAAATATGTGAAGAGCAAAGTGTCACAGGGGTCAGCGAACAGCAGGCGTGAAGAGCTGGTGAAGGAGCTGGAAGCTGTTCTGAAGGAAACTCTGTTAGAGCTGGAGAAGCTCCACTGTTTCCTGGATGCCATAGAGAAGCTGGCAGTCACATCATTCCATGTGTACTCAGAGGTGGAGAAGGTGGTGATAAACCTGCCTAAAGGGGTCAGTCTGGAGGACGTTCAGGTGACCATCATTGCTGCACGACTGATCTGCCCTCTGCTCCTGGAGTTCAGGAGAGATCCAGGACACTTCTTTCTTCCTAAACTGCAGAATGTGGAGGTGATGGCGTATCAGCTGGACAAATACATCCAGACCACCCAGAGGATCTGTGGGATGATGGAGAAAAGGTAAAACTAAAATCCAGTCTGAAATAAACGCACATTTTCCCTGCTTGAGTTAATGTATCTGTTTCTAACAGCACTTACAGTGACTTTGAGCTGAAGATGACAAAGAAAATCAGGGTGGACCTTGACGTGGATTTGACTAAAGACCAGATACAGAAGATGCTTTTCCACACCAATCAGCTGGACGACATCAGGTTAGTGAAGCCTTTTTCTTTTCCCCCATGAAGTGTGCAAGAGTTACTAGCAGCTTTGTTAAGCATACTTTATGACAATCCCATCACCCAACATAATTCTTTGTGCTGCTTTAGGCAACAAACATTGGCATACTAACATACCAAACTCTGTTTTTTTTTTTTTTTTTTTTTTTTTTTGTAACTAACTTCTTCAGAATTTGAGCAATTTCTACCAAGTACAACTTTAGTGATGTGTTATTCAAAATAATCCCTCCTGCCCCTCTTTTCTCGTCATCAGAATGAACCAACACTTTCGGTTGGTGTTCCTCTTTCAAGAAGAATCCTGTTCCGGTTTCCTGAACGAGTTCAAGGATCGTCAACCCAGGATGCTTGAGTTTCTTGATGGACTTGAGGCATCTGCCGTTCAGCTGGACTCCATGAATAAAGGAGCAAAGATCTCCAGTGTGGTGGGCAGCTCAGTGGGGGCTGTTGGGGGTGTGCTCTCTATCATTGGTTTGGTGCTGATTCCTGTAACAGCTGGAGTGTCTCTGGGTCTCACCATGGCTGGGGTAGGGCTCAGTGTCACCAGTGGAGTCAATGGTGTTGTCACCACGGCAACAGAGATCGGTGTGAACACTACACAACAAAAGAAAGCCAGTGAGATCTTCCAGATGTTCATGGAGGATGTGCAGATCCTCCAGGGTCATCTGGAGGAGGTCAGCTCTCAGACAATCACCAAAATAGAAACAAGTCACGTAGATGTTGCCTTTGGTGTTGGCAGGGTGGTCTCCAGAGGTAGTGGTGTTGTGAGAGGAATAGATTCACTTGTTGATGCAGCCTCTGCTGTGAAGGTGCTGAAGAGTGAGGAGCTGGTTGCAAGCGCTAGTAGGATGGTGGCTCAAGAGGGTCAAGCTTTACGTAACGTGCCCAAAGTAGCTGCAGATATCCCAGATATTGGACAGGCTGCTCTTAAAGGACCCCTGGCTCTTTCCAAAACAGCCAGGGTTGGTTTTATCGGGCTTAATTCCCTTTTCCTTGGAATGGATGTCTTTGTCATCTGCAAAGACAGCATCAATCTGTCCAAAGGCAGCGAAACTGAAACGTCACAATTCATACGAGCCAGATCTACACTTTGGCGCTCAGAGATCGATGCATGGGAGAAAATCCATGATTCCCTGTGTGAAGGTCTGCTGACATCAGAAGAAAATAATGCTGTTTTATTAAAATCATTTTCCCAGGAATAGTATTTCGACCATTTGGACCTCGAAGAGCAAAGGGGGTTCTGGGGATACATCTCAAATACTGTTTCAAGACACTGGTTTAACCACAGCATCGGTCACCCAGGCTGTGGAAAACATTTAAAACCGTCTCTTTCAGTCCTTCACCATCACACACACACACACACACACACATCTGTGCAACTCCACACAGACTCATCTGAGACTCATCCTACTTTCCTGGTTGTACATTGGGCTACATGACACTAATGTTAATATATAATAATCCATTGTGTGTATAATTGTTGTAATGTACAATAATGTATGATGTAAATATATACAGAAAAATCAAACTGTGCTGTAAAAGCCTGTACTGATATAGGTTTATTGTCAGTTTATTGAGTGATACTGAAAATCAATTTGTATCATTGGTTTTGTGTTATGAAGGAAACTTGCACCTGATCACTTTGTATAAATAAAAGAAAAGTTGTTTGTATGATCATATTTTCTGTTAAACCATGAAATGACCAATATTTCACTGCTAAAATTAATGGGCATGACTTGATTTGATTTTTATTTGTCTCTTGCATTCAAGCACAAGAAACATTTTTTTAAAAATCAATAAATTTTATAGTTTAATCTGAGAAAAAACGTTAGAATTCTGACTTTTTTTTCTCAGAGGAAACTTAACCCTCTGATGCATGAATTATGAAAGCCAGTTTCTGGATTTTTCCTTCGAGTGTTTTTATTTGTCTTAAGGCATGAAAAATAGTTTTTCAGTTTTTTTCTTCAAATATTTGTTACAGAACATTCAACATAAAAAAGAGTGAAATTAATGTAAACATAACTATTTTTTTGTTTGACTTCCTTTCTTTTTTTTTTTTTTTTTTTTTTTTTTTTTTTTTTTTTTTTTTTTTTTTTTTTTTTTTTTTTTTTTTTTTTTTTTTTTTTTTTTTTGGTAATTTCATGAATAATCTTTTTTTAATGCTTTGCAAAACATTTTAACTCTCTTTCATCCATTTTAACACTGAATAATTTATAGTTATTATGCTGTTTTACCCTCAAATGTTTGTCTATAACTTTAAAAAAAATATTTTGAAAAAGAATTGAAAACATTTTTCAGGCTGTAAGAAGAATAAAAATATTCTGACACAGGCCAATATGAATTTCCACCACATGAACCATTGAATTTAGGAGTAAATAAGTTTTAAATGGGTGTCCACTGTAGTGACCACTATGCACCATAGGATTATATATATATTTTTTTTTTTTCTTTTTTCAGTGGCCCTAATCATATTCCGTAGAAAACTGATTAAATGTCCATTTCGAATAAAGATATTGATTATTAATTTATTTTCTCAGAATGTAAACAAACGACGTTAATTTCAGTTTCAGTTTTCTCCAACGTGATGACGACATCGACGTGCGACGTCTCCAGACCGGAGAGAGGAAAAAAATGTCAACAAGTTTAAAAGAATCTCTAAAAAAGAACTTTGGCTTCGAGAAGTTTAGATCTAAACTACAGGAAGATGTTGTTAAAACGGTTATTAGAGGTGAGACAGTCAACGTTTTCTTTAACGCTCTTTATTCGTGAACGTGAAGCTGAAGTTTTAACTGACGTTTGTTTGAAGATGAACTGAGTTTTTCTCTCACTGCTTCAGTGTTTACGGGGATTAATTACAGTAACCAACAGTGTTTTGTGTGTGTGTTGTCCTCTTGTAGGTGACAGGGATGTGTTCGTGTGTATGCCCACTGGAGCAGGAAAGTCTCTCTGTTACCAGCTTCCTGCAGTTCTGGCTCAGGGAATCACTCTGGTTATATCCCCGCTAATCGCTCTCATCCAGGTCAGTCTCTGTTTCTACAGCACAAACCTGAAGATCTACACTCTTAATCTGGGGACAGGTGTTCAAGACAAAAAAATAAATCTGGATAGAAATTATTCGGATTTGGAAATCACATCTTTTGCTATCCAGGATCAAGTAATCCGTCTTAGTTTTATGCTGGTTTTTCAAATCAACATCACATTCAATCACCCTGATCCAGATACACAGTTTTTAGGATTAATATACCTGGATTAGCAGTAATCTACATGAGATGACGTGGCACTATGTGGGCAAACAGCTCTGTTAAAAAAAACAACAGGTACAAGATTTAACATGGGGTCACTTTAAATGTTTCTGATCTTGAGACAAAATACAAACTAGGGGATCAATAAGACATTGTTCAATCCATCAATATCAATAGCTTTTTTTTGCTTTGCAATTCCCTTATCAGCTTAATATACAGTAATGGATGACAGAAAAAAAATTCATGGGGACAGGACTGTTATTAGTTGATTTGTACTTTACTATTCTGAAAAGTTTAACTGGTAACATCTGTCTCCCCTTATCTACTTTATCACAGTTAAACAAGTCAAGTGCAAAATATGAATGAAAGGTTATGCACTACATGATACAAATGTTTTATTCCCTGACCAGTTTAAAGTTTCACTACTTTTTCTCCCTGAAATCCACCTAGAAATCTTAACCTCTGCTGGAATCAGGATAATCCTGTTTTTTTTGGATTAAAGTTATTACAAATTCAGCTGGAAAGTTTTGAAGATCACAAACTGAAGCTTTCAGAATCCTTCTTTCCTTTTTGAACAACCGGTTTTCAAAATTTTGTCTAATTTGATAACCACTATCTGATCAGATTACTTTTGAACAACTGGCCCCTGGTGCTAACACCCTGTGATGTTGCTCCCCCCAGGACCAAGTCGACCGCCTGAAGAGTCTGAACATCCCCGCCTGCTCCATCAACTCCAAGCTGCCCGCAGGCGAGCGTCGCCTCATCCTGGCTGACTTGGGGAGCAGAAGCCCCAAACTGAAGCTCCTCTACATCACTCCAGAGATGGTGGCCTCCCCCTCCTTCCAGCCCTGCCTTACAGACCTGTGTACCCGCGGCCTTCTGTCGTACCTGGCTGTGGATGAGGCTCACTGCGTCTCTCAGTGGGGACATGATTTCAGACCAGATTACCTCAAACTGGGGGAGCTGCGCGCCCGCATGCCGGGGGTGCCCTGTTTGGCCCTAACGGCTACAGCACCAAAGAATGTACAAGAGGACATCGTCAAGTCCCTGAAGCTGCAATCTCCACTGTCTTTCGCGTCACCTGTCTTCCGCAGTAACTTGCACTATGATGTGATCTTCAGGGAGCTGCTGCCAAACCCTTATGCTCACCTTCATGCCTTCATTAAGAAGGGGCTTGCACTGGACAGCAGCTCTAAGGGAAAGGTCGGTGGAGTGGACACACATGAGAGTATGAACTGATGTTTAGATACTAGTGTAAAACCACTACAGTGCCCTCACATGGAGAAAGCACGTAATTTTGTCACAGTTTCCAAATGATTTCACACAAACAGGCATAACTGATGATTTCTTATGAGGTGATTAGATTTATTTGCTCAGCTTTATGTAACAACTTTACTTTTTCTGAGCAGGGCTGTGGGATCGTGTACTGTCGGACCAGAGAAGGCTGTGAAACTGTTGCCTATCAACTCACAAAGCTGGGAATCTTGTCCAAACCTTATCATGCAGGTGAGACTGTTCTTACTGTCTGTTCTTAATACAGATTTTAGGATTATAGAAAGTACAAGATGCTTCCTGTGCTTTTATTTTGTAGGTCTGAAGGCAGCAGATCGCTCTGAGGTGCAGACTGAGTGGATGGAAGGGAAGGTGCTGGTTATTGTAGCTACTATCAGCTTTGGTATGGGAGTAGACAAAGCCAACGTCAGGTGAGGAAATACAGTTTTCTTTTCATTGCATAAGCAACAGAACCAAACTTTACATGAGATTGTGTAATTTTTCAGGTTTGTAGCTCATTGGAACCTGGCGAAGTCATTGGCCAGTTACTACCAAGAGTCTGGGCGAGCTGGAAGAGACGGATTACCTTCCTCCTGTCGCATTTACTACTCCCCAAGTGACAAGGAGCAGCTCAACTTCCTCATCCGACAGGAGGTCGGACGCAGACAGGTTAGCAAAACAAAATGTAATGAGCACCAAGAGACGAAGCTTAGCTTTGTTGGCATCTGTGAACATGTTTGTCACTTTTCTACAGGAGAAACGTGGCGTAGCAAAGGAGTCAGACAAAGCGGCCATCACCGACTTTGAAGCCATGGTGTCGTTCTGTCAACAAGAATCGTAAGTTATGTTTTCAGACCTTTTACTGGATATGACGGTGGATGGCATGTCTGTATCTTTTCCTGTTGAAGTCGAGCCAAAAAACCTCTGTATCTTAACATGTTGAGCTGGTGACATCAAGACATGGAGGAGGAATTGGCTGGTGGAGCTGGAAATTGATGCCTTGCCAAATGCTGAGTTGTTGTTCAAAAGCAGACACACATATTGTTATGGAAAGCATAAAAGTCCTGTTTTAGCCCCTGTTTGCTCACTCGCTTCTTGTCTTTCCTTCTCTGCTGATTTTAAAGGGACTGTGAGGACTTTCTAAGGGATCTTGAAAAAGTCTCATGTCTAGATATGTGCCTGATCATAATCCCAGACTTAAAATGAGGTCGTCAGTGCCAAAATATGTTATTTCTAAATGCTGTCTTGGCTTCCCAAGCTGAAGAAAGCAAGACAGGGGAGTGATAGAGCATGGGCTAAAGGCTAAAGGCCAAAATGTCGGTTAATACATTTGTTCTAATGTTCATTCCAACCCACATGCAACAGTTAAACTGCAGTGATCTGTTCAGACCTAAGGGTCTGTCAATGAAATGAAGACCTAGGTTATGTTTCCTCTACTTGGTGAGGTTGGGGTTGGTAGGTGAGCACTGGTAGGACGCAACCAGGTTTCCCCAACGTTACACATTAATGATATGTCTCAGAGCACCGGGCTGTGAGCAGCACTAAATGTAACTGGCTACTAACTACGCTACAAAGTTTGCTTGTTGTCACGTTTCAAGCAACAGTGCCATGTAACTGTTGATGGATACATTACCTCAGCGTGTTGTATCCAATAAAAAAGTATGTATTGAACAAAGAAAAGTAAGATCCGATTTCCATTTATCTATCAAGACAAATGTCAATTCATTGAAACAGTTTAGAAAAAAGTGTCAAAGTTTCATCCTTTATTCCATATTTCACCTTTTTTTTTACACAGATAACAGGCTACTTTATATAGAAAAGGGAGAAATGATATGCGTAAACACTTTGCAGGAAGAAAAGTTCTCTTTGTGTACAGCAGAGGGCAGACTTGACTGCCTTCTAGGCTTTATTGTGACGTTTGATAAGGACTCTGCTTCCCTAAGGAAAACACACAGTCAACTTGAGAAAAACACTCATAAACCAACATGCCCCCCCCCCCCCCCCCCCCCCCCCCCCCCCCCCCCCCCCCCGCAACTTTCTGTTTTTGTGGATGACTCCACACATATTTGGAGCTCGCCCCTTTGTGTCTCTAAACAAAGGCATTGTTGTCGCTCAGCGAAGGTTCAGGGACTCCTGAAGGAATGCAGATCCTCCTGAAAACCCTGACAGCTTTAGTCGCTGTGTTTGGCAACAAGTCAGGACATCCTCCTCTGTGTGTTGCTCAAGGGTTGGGCTTCCCTGACCGCACACAACATGTCCTGAATGGGCCTTAATCTCCCGTTGAAAAGTCTCACATGTCCGCCCTTTAATAACAGGTCTGTGATGCTCAGCTGTGTCTCGATTGTTGAAAAACATCACTCAAATTTTCGATGCTTTCCTCTTGCGACAGCAGCAGCAGCAGCAACCGCAGGTCACACAGGTCAGCGTCACCATGAGCACGACTACCACTGTAAAGACACGACATTTAACAATCCTACTTTAACATGAATACAGAAATAAGTGTTAACATAGAGGAGAGACTTACAGATAAAGGTTAACAGGATGGAGAAACCTCCCAGCTCGATGGGGTTGGCGTTTGGCAGACCCTGCAGTTTGACCCAGATTCTGTTGAGGATGGTCAGGGTTTCCTCTCTGGCATCCATCCTAGAGGGGAAGAGAAAAGGTAGAGACTCCTGAAAGATGTTTAAAAGACTGAGCACTTTGTTTTTAAAATATGCAAACATCTACAACAGTGCAACAAAACTATGTAGTTTGTCTTTTAGTTTTTTTGAACAAAATCCAAACAAGAGACCCAAAAGTCACTACATGTAAAAGTTGGAGTCCAGTGTGTTGGGTCATTCAGGGAGAACAGCTGAAAGATGTAAAGCTTCGCCCAGCTGATAAAAGACATAATAAACACCTTAAAGTGACGGCCCGTGTGTGATGTCATCAGGATGTGACTCCTGTTTCTCGCAGCCGTGTGTTGACACAAGTTCTGACCTTTGACCTGATAATCTGTGGACATGACTCGAGGTCTTTTACCATGTTTCTTCTGTGCGGCTTTAAAGAGACAGCAGAGTGTTTACTGAGGGAAGAGGAGTCAATGCACATGTGTTTGTTGTGAGTGTGAGTCTGTGTGCCGCAGTGATGAGACACTTAAAAGGACTATATGTATGTCTTATACCTTCACTTTATACAAAAACCACTCTAACTTCTCTGAACGTTTTAGTTATTGGTCATTTTCTGCTTCAAAGTGTCAAAACATCATGTGGGGCGACCGTACAGCCTCAACTTCTATTTGGACAAATGGTTTAAAATCACTTTAAATGTATTAATTTTCCTATTTGGGTTAATTTATAACATATTTTGCATTCACTGACAAAATTATGAAGCATTTGCACTTCTATCTCCATCATAATATACAAATGATCAGTGTCTGAATGTGTTCATTATATGACATCATCTGGGGCGACCATCAGGAAAACGCAATTTTGGGACTTTTATTTTGAAACCAACTCAAGGACTCAGAGTATTTCATCAACCTGACACATCTGAGGAACCCAATGAAACACCTGGAAGGTTATTATGTCTTTCCCGTATCTGTAAATAAACCTATTTTTTAACTACTGTCATGTACTCGCCACTTTTGGGAATCATGCGTGACAACCGCCCCAAAACTGTAAATAATAAGTTTTATCTGCAAATTTATTTGTCCGTCCTTCTTAAGCTGTTCATTTAATTACTGGTACTTGTTGAACTATTAGTTATGCTAGGGAAATATATTAAGTTTGAGATAAATCATGGTCTTCCCAAATGACTTTTTATCAAGGCTGTCCTTTTAATTCAACTTTAAAAACACTTGAATCTCTTAACTGGGTTTTTGCTGAAATGCATGTGTACACCACAATCCAAATGTTTGAATATATCCTCAGTTTTAGTGTTTTAAACTTGATTATTCACGAGTCTTACCCATGAATGAGGCAGGTACAGGTGCTTTGGAGTCTCTCTGTCAGGGTTTCCTTAAAGAACACAGTGACCTGATTCAGGTGTTCAAACTGTCGCGTGTTTTTATCGGTCGACGTTCAAACGTCAAGCTGATGCATGACTTTCAGTTGACAGCAGTAAAATATGTCACTGGGTGTGACACTCTGCTGGTTTTGGCAGCATGAGTTTGTTATATTAGATGAAGGCAAAACAAAACATTAAAATGAAATAACAATGAAAGGAAGTGATTTTTTTTTTCAACGTTTCAAGATAAGTCACTGTAGACAGAATATGTTATAAAATGGTTGGATGGTTTTGAATCATGATGACAGGTGGTGTATCAAAGTGTGGAAAGATTTGATTTGGATAATGGAGATATATTTACATAAAAGCTGCAGACTCTGTGATCTTGTGTCTAGTTTTGTCAAATCTTTTGAGCTCCAGTTTGATTTTTTCCTGCATTTGCATCTGTCGCCTCATTGGATATTTGATTTCCGTTTAGCTGAATGTTCACTTCAGGACATCTCTGGTTTTACCCCTTATCCTTTTAATTTCTCCTTGCTTTTTGGAATTAGTTAAACCTAAACAGCCACTTTTGCATTCAGGGCCTAAATAAAACCAGGACTAGTCTAATCAGGTTTTATTTCATTCATACCATTCAAATTGCTTCCTGAGATGATATCTAACTTTAGATTAACTAGTTCCAGATGGCAGATTCTCTGAATTAAGTAATCAAGGATTAATCAAATCATGTGTTGGAGGCTAAATCACATTAACAATCAATGGGGAACCTAAAAGTACTTGCGCATAAAATAAAACAAATCGCACTTGCAATATTGGGAATATATCGTAGACCTGAGTGTTAACATTTTGCATGTAAAGCTTCATAATTCACACACCTGCTGCTCTTGCCCCCTGTATTACCCCTGTCTTTTTTTTTTTTACACTGGAGCTCAAACAAATTTAGAGCAAGATTCAAAATGTGCAGGAAAAATTACAGCTGACAATTTGCAAAAAAAAGTCGCAAAAGAGTTGCAGTTATTTTCCCCTATCAATGCAATTAAGATTTATTTTGCCATTACTTTTAGGCTCCTCATCTTATGTGTTGTCAAAGAAAAACAGCCCATAATGTATTTTTTTTTCACTCATGACCACTTTTCTCACTTAAGCCACTTTTCACACTTTTTTTTGTTGCTCTCTGAAGATTTTCCAAGTTTTCTCTCAATATTCTTGCCAATCTGTCTTACTTTTTGATCATTTTTGCCAACTTAAACTCAGTTTTGTTGCTACTTTTTGCTGTTTTTGCCATTTTTCACAACTTAGATTGTCGCTTTTGCAAAGATAGTTTTCAACTATTTGTCTCTCCAGGGTTGAGTAACACTGGTGTAGAGTATAAAACATCTACTGTAAAATAATGTATCTGGTGTTCTGACACATTTCAGGTTAAAGACATATTGCACTGTCTGAGATTAGAGGATTGCAGTGAGACATGTTGTAATTTAATCTCATATGTGCCCTAGAAAAAAACAGATGCTAATTTCTCACTTGTTGACAAAAAGTTGCACATGTGACTTTTTTAGGCCTATTCTGATCAACACGCGATGATTCAATAAAAAAATCCATGTTTCTTTAATTATTTTGTGACTGTTACAAGTGTTTACTAATCTCCATTTTCCACAGTTTGAGCTTTCTTCTTCATTACTTCAGAGCAGATTCCCTCAGCTTTAGAGAGTGTGTTTGCACCAAACATGTCCCTATATAACGCATTCTTCACATTCCCTCTCCCCACACACACACACACTTCAACACACTCACTGGATGAAACACACTTACCTGTGAGAGTGTGTTGTTGTTGTGTTCCCAAACCGAGCCCAGCCCAGGCTGACGGGCAGAAACGTCTGAGCTGAACTAAGCAGACCAGTTGTTAATGGTTTGAAGGAGGAGGAGGAGGAGGAGAAGAGGAGGAGGACAGGTAGCTCCTGAGGGGAGAAGACCTGTCAGGTTTTATCAGCGTCTCTTTATTCTTGTTTGTTGGTTTGTTGTTAAAACCTGCTGCGTGTCCTCCACTGCGAGAAATCCACAGATGCTGCTGCAGATTAGCAGTCAGACTGGGATTAGCTTCAGGAGGATAAATCCTCAGGTGCTGATGTTGATCTGTGAGATGACAGGAACAAATAAATCCTGCTCTTCTGATGCTTCCTGTCGCTTAAATCACCACGTTGCTCCACTTCTTGGCTTTAAAGTTCACTCTCACACACTCACAGAGAAGAGTTTCCAGCTCAGGGCTCCACTTCAGTTTGCCTGTTCTGTCTTTGACACTCCTCTGTGGGAGTGACTCGACCCCACCTCCTCTGGACTGAATGCTCCTCTGTCTTTAGTGACTCTGGAGGCAGAGTTTGTGTTTCCACTGAGGCGGCTGGTTTGTTGTTGAAGTGGCACACTGAGTGGGCGGGGTCCAAAATGGGCTCGGTGAGTGTTTGTTTGAATAACGGCTGTCACATAACGCTGAATAGGATACAAAAGAGAAAGGCCTTGGATAAAGAATAAAAGGAAATCACATTGTCATGGTTATTTCTTTATTTTCACATGATACGGCAGCTTGACTGATTTCATAACAGAAACATTGATCATATGAGTGTGTGATGGTTACACAACAAATCAATGAAGCACTGGATGTTCAGTGTATGATGGAGAGACGGGATGATGCCAGAAAAGCATCATCAAGCTAAAGTCAAACCAGTACTTAAATATTTTTATTGCATTTATGTGTCTTCCAGTTGCCGTCATGCCACCATCTCCAAGTTCTTCGGTGACAAGGCTCCAAACTGTGCCGGTGCCTGTGACTTCTGTCAAAACCCCAAAATTGTCCGAGCTCAGCTGGAGCGAGCGTCCGCACTCAGCACCAAAACTCAAGCTGCCAGCAAAGAGCCCAGAGGACCCTTTGGTTTCCTGCAGGACCAGTATGAAGGAGGAAGGAAGGGCTACGGCTTCGAAAGGCAGGAGCTGCTCAGAGCTGCATTTTTATGTGAGGTGAAGCAGAGTCGAACCTGTGCACTGATTTTTACATGTGGGGCTTTGCAGGTATGATGAACCCGAAGGAGGAAGCGGTGAAGAAGACGACACGAAGAGGAAAAAAGAGTTTTCTGACCTTTATAAGAAGCAGATGAACATAAGAAAGGTGAATCAGAAGAAAAACATTTTAAACACACTCAAAAAAAGTGTTTGAGTCATAACTTGGCACATGTGTGTGCAAGCTGTTGGCAGCTGGGAGACTGAGGCCCCCTGAAAGAGAGGATTGTGGGTAAATTGGTCCCATATGTTGGATGGCATTGACGTCACTCTGAGGTAGAAATGTTTCTCTGCAGGTTTTGTTTACAACAGCCTCAGTAAAAACAGGAATGTGGTGATTAAAGCTCGTGTAGTGGAACAAAAGAACAAAAACAGAAATAAAGACGATCAGATGTTTTTAAAGCTCAAATCATAAAGTTGGCAGACCAAGGTTTGAATGTAGACGGTGAATTTGAAGGGAGTTATGTATCAGTGTGAAACTGCTTCACCAAATTAGATCAGATTAGAAGCTGTATATTAGGGCTGGGCAATTAATTGCAAATTAGATTAAATACCAACCCTGCTAAACCGAAGAGTAAAATGGTTGAGAACTACCTTTGCAAGAGTGAAAATTAAAGTGGTGAAAAGTGGCAAAAACAGCAAGAAGTAGCAATAAAAGTAAGTTTAAGGTGGTAAAATTGGTCAAGAAGCAGCAAAAATGGGTGGAAATTGGGCAAAAAAACCGTTCACAAGTTGTAAAAATGGTACCCTGTGCATAGAAATGAACATACTTTGCCGAATATTGTTATTTTCTGCGGGTTTAGATTATATGTAAGCAATAATCGTTAACATTTTGAGAAACAAAGGCTTGAAATAATTTATTCTTTGTATAATGAGGTCATATAATATTTGGGTTTTACTTTCTAAAAGGAGAAAACAAAAATGTGTAATTTTCCATGATATTCTAATATCATGAGATACACTTGTTTTTTTTTATTTCTCCAAAATTCCCTCTTTTCTCCCCATGTTTTATTTGTTTTTCCTTTCAACTCAAAACAAGAATGCAAAAAAAGAAGATAATCCCTTAAAATATAACAAGTGATATCAAATTTGCCATATGAATCAATATAGCTTATCTTTTTTAAGTTATCAATTCCTAGTTTTATCTGATATGGTGCATAACACATAAGATTTGGAACCTAAAAATAATTGCACAATAAATCATTAGTAGATTATTTTTACATATCGATCAGCCTGACTGTATATATTAATGCACGTGTCTGTGATTCCACAGGGAGGGGACAGTAAGAGGGAGGACTTCATTCCCCCAGGTAAAAAGAAAAAAAGAGCAGAATTATCTTAAATCTGGATCAGACTGATGTGTTACTGACGTTACTTCTGTTTCTGCAGACTCTAACTGTCCACTCAGAGAGGCCTGCAGCCAGAGGATCCCCAGACTCACTGTAAAGGTACCACACTGTGAACACATTCCTCAGACACACGTTGCTCACTAACACATCTTTGAGAATCCATCAGGAGATTAAAATAAGGTGTAAATGTTTCTTCCAGGCGAGGGAGCACTGCCTGTCCCTCCTGCAGGAGGCGCTACACGGCCACCAGAGGGCAGAAGACCCATTCAAGTAACTCCACTTCAAACATCAGCTCACTTTTTGGAGAAATGTCCCTCTGTGCTTTGTCTCTAACGTCTCCTTCATCCCTCAGCTCTGACACTTTGTCTCTGGCGCTGGATATTGAGTATGAAGTTTTCAAGAACAGCAAATCATCCAACTTGTACAAAGCTGCCGTCTTAAAGAGGGTAACTTCAGGCCGCACCGTGAACAAGATGTAGTTATGTGTATTGTTTGTGTTCTTGAAGTAGGATCTTGTCTTAAAGGTGTCAGAGATGAAGAAAACAGCTCCTGCTGCAGCTGAAGAGGAAAAAGGAGACGGTGAATCCAGAGAAGCAGAGTCCAAACTTAACGAGGAAGCAACCTGCTCTTCCTCTTCTCCATTTCCTGAGGAGCTGCAGGGGTTCAAATCTGCTTCAGAGATGTATTCAGTGAGAGAAACACTCAGTCACATAACTTATGATTCATGAAAGCAGATATTTGTGGCTGTAAATATGTTTTCTGATATTGTTTTGTTTTGTCACCCAATTCTTTAAGATGAAGCGTAAGAGGGTGGGAGCCGGCGTGAGAGGCTCCTCCAGCCTCTTCCAAACCGCCAAAGATTTCCTGAAGTCCTCGAACAGCGAGTCCAACACGAAGACAGAAGACGGTGGATTCCTCAGCTCAGGAGAGTCAAACACGCACGCATCTTTAGACGTGACGGCGTCCATCAGAGCCCGAGCGAGCGCCGTCGCCGCCTCCCTGAGCAGCCCGACGAAGACGGGCAGAGCCATGAGCAAGAAGCAGCAGAAACTCGCAGAGGCGGCAAAGAATTCCCGCAATATTTTCCAGTATTTCACAAAAAAACAAACGACAGAAGTGAAACAAGAGGAGACAGAGACGCTTAACGGACATGATGCGATGTTAGATGATGCTGAAGTTTTGGAGGCTGTGGCCGGGAACTGGGATCAGGAAGAGATCATTCCTGAAGAGCCGGACGTTTATGAGGTGATACAGGAAGAGAGTGAGAAAGAAGTAATAGTTATAGGAGATGATGATGATGATGAAGAAGAGGAGGAAACTGGAAAGAAAGAAACACAGCAGCAGGAACTGGAGCAGGAGACGGCGACTGAAGACACTTTGAAGGAGTGCACCGCGAGGTAAAAGCTCTCAGAGAAAAATGTGAGGATGATGGAAAATCTCTTTCTTCTTGTACTCAGTTAATTTGTCTTCCACAGACTAAAGGAACCAGAAGAAAAAGCTAAATCTCCTCTGATAACTGAGGTAAGAACATATATTCTTACAGGTGTAGTTTTGGTGTTCTGATTTTTTTTTTTTTACTCCATCAAAACGAACATACTTTTACTTTGAAAGGACAAAAGTGTTGATACCATAATTCTCTCTTTGTTTACAGCTGTTGGACAATAAGAAAGCAGAAACAGAGCACTCTCCTCCAGCAAAGCGTAGACGTCCTGCAGACGGACAAAGAAGAGTAACGTTCAATCCCAATGTGCAGGAGCGAGCGCTGCTCCCCGTCAACGAGCCCCCGGCAGCTGTGACGCTGAAGGAAGCAGCTGATATCGTGGTCCGATACCTGGACCCTTTTTACACTCAGGGAAAATTTGCCACTAAGGTAAGACGACGAGCATATGTCATTTCATTCTATGAGGTTAAAAGACGTTTAATGTTTTCTGTTTTTGCAGGAGCTGTTTAAGGCCTTTGCTCGGTATTTGTCGCACCTCCTCGCAGAGGGAAGAAGTCAAGGGAAAGAACAAGGTGAGTTAAAGAATAAACAAATCCCGCACGTGCACGAAGCTGTTCTCTGACGTGTCTCTGTCTGCAGTTAAAGCAGAAGCCAAAACTCTCATCAAGTCGTTCTTCAGCCGAGTAAAGCGCTGCGAGAGCGAGGCCGACTGGAAGCATCTTAAAAAACTCCCCAGCTGTAAAACCATCGAGAACAAGGAGTGAAAGGAAAGGAAATAAAGACTCTTTTTCAGGGTCAGACCTCTTCCTCTTTGACTGTGCCTAAGCTTCCCTTTTTCCTGTGACCACGGGCAAACGCGACACAAACGTTATCGCCCAATGTGCTGCTAGAGTTCTGCTTTTTTCCACATCAGTAATTGAGCAATACTGTGTATATACATGGATCAAACTGACACAAGTGTTTACTTTACTACCCTTTTATTGATGTGTGCAGGCTGCTATATAGGTTTCACAGCTGTGTTGGTTCTGTATTTCAGTCAATTTGCACTCACACCTGAAAGAAATCTGTTTTAAGAGTCAACACAGGTTTGTTTTTATACTGGGCGGAAAATAATTTCAACCAAAAGCTTCCTGTAGATAAATAATTAGATAAAGGGGTGAACAAACTGGCTTTCCTATTTGAGTATATTTAAATAAATTAGCCAAACAAACCTTAGGTGTTTGGATATCACAAAGAAAGGGGCTTTAACTGTGGCTCATCTTCAAGGGACCGTATGAGTTTCTTTAAAAACATGAATGCAGAAGTTGTTAATTAGGCTTTTTGAGACACAGACCGACTATTGTGCACTCTTAAAAGCAACATAAGAAAACAGTATGTTTTTTTTTTTAGTCAGATGAAATAAAATGAATGAAATTGTTGAATTTCAGTTTAATATTTCAGATAATTCTTGCAAAAAGTTGCTGGAAAGTCTCTTGGGCAGCTGAGTATATGTCTAAAGGACCTATTTTTTGTTTTGTTTAGTTTTTGTCTGATATGTTAAATAGTCTCTGTGAATTTAAACAGCCTAGTCTCTAATAAAAGGGGTTATTTCCTGGTTAAATAGTGCCTGTTAGAGCTGTGAGAGGCTTCTGTCTCCACAGTCAGAACAAAACTCAAAAGACAGTTAAATGTGTGTTTGTGTGTGTGTGTCTGTGTGTGTGTGTCCACGACCAATTTGTGCTTCTACGTGTTTTCAATAAAGTCTATGAACAGACTAACGACACTGTGAGACCCTCTTTGTGTTCATTCTTCTATTCACATGGAAATATTAAACTCAGAGAAGCTTTAAGGAGGAGACGTCGGCGCCGGGGACGCTGTTTAAGAAGCGGTGACGTCACCTCCAGTGATGATGCGTTCAGGTCCCCCTCGTAACTTACAGTGTTCAACTGTCTGACAGCGATTAAAAAAACTAAACGATTACATGGTGCTAAAACTGAAGAAAATTGACTTTCAGAGAATGATTTGGTTTCATTATTTTAGACCAACGTGTCCAAATATTCTCAAAAAATATATTAGGGAGACCAACAAACAAAGATATCACGGTAAAACAAATCGAAACACATTATTTAAGTTATTCTGATTACAAAAATGGATACAAAAATCCAATTACTTTTATAGTTTGGAGCTGTAAACAAAATATAAACAACTTCTATTAGTCTTTTTCAACTGACCTATAATTTTAATTCACCTTGTTTCATTGGTTCCCAACCTTTTCTAACTCAGGGTCCACTTTAATGTCTCAAAAGTTTTTGAGGTCCGTCACCAACCCATGAATACAGAAGCCATTTAAGGCATTCTAAAAACATATTATATAATAATGTTTTATTTAATATTTGAACAATTTTGATATCCTTTTACTTGTGACTGAATTTTTAAAATTCAAAAAATTACTCCATATTTTTATCTTTGTAATTAAAGCCAATAACTACTCATAATAATGTTTTATGATTAAACCCCTGCCCCCCACAGAAATCATACTATTTTAGAAATGATTTGGTGGCCCACAGGTTGTGAATTCCTGCCTTATTTGATACTAGAGACACTTTGAATTCACAGCTAATATGAGAAGAAGGAAATAAAAGTAGTTTGGAAGCAACAAGTTTATTTCTCAATTTATATCCAAGCCTGCACTGCAAAAACTGGAATCTAAGAAAATATCTTATTTAAAGATATTTAAAACAGTAATTATGTCTTTTTTGCTCTAAATGAATAAAAAACATCTCCAAATGGTATCTCTTGTATAAAGACATTAATCTTATCTAGGAAACTTGATGAGTAAATTTTCTTAGCCCTGTGGCAGATATTTTTTACTTGTTAAAAGCAATTCAGACATCTTTTTTTTTCTTTAATATCCTGAAATAAAAATTGTGGACTTGTCAGTTGAATGTGGCTCATATCAAGTATAATAAGACATTTTCTTTTACTCGAAATAAGACACAAACTCTTGCTTTGATTTAAACTTTTGCAATGTGAAGGCTGTACCAGACACATTGTATTAGTATGTTCATTATAACAGTGATAATAATACTACTGATAACTTTATTGATGTAGCACCTATCATGCTAAAAAAGCAGCTCAAAGTGATTTAAAGTTAAAGATATTAGAACAAAAGGGAACGAAATGAAGCAATCTAGAATAGATGGAGTTAAAATGACATTAAAAAACTATCAAATTTAAACAAAAAAAATTATTATCATTATTATTAGTTAGAAATGATGAAGGTGTTGCATTGCTAGAGCGCAAACACCCCACTAGAGGCAGTGCTGCAGAAGCAGGACATCGATTTTCAAGTATCCCTCATCATTCAGCGTTTCCGACAGTACGTGAACGCAGCAGCAGCAGCGTTGAGGCTCGGAGCGGCAGCGGGCGAACAACCTGCGCCTGCAGGGCCCTGCTGCACATCCAAGACTGAGCAGAGCTGCACAGAAAACACCGAGGCATCATCTCTGAGCTGGTTCACAGTCTGATCTCATTTCTCGGTGTCTCCTGTTTTCATTTGGAGTCTTTTCTCACCGGAGATGCTCCACGGCGCAGGTGCGCAGCCGGGATTTTACGCGTAAGAAATCGCTCCAAAGGGTTACTCTTCTGGGAGGCTGTGCCGCGGTTGTTTGTTGTCACTTCCGGGCCGAGCCGTCGGTGAATTAGCAGATCACACCAACGCCGGTGAAGGAGGAGAAGAAGAAGAAGAAGTTGACCAGCTTCGATGCTTCGTGCAGGTAGGATGGAGGAGTTTGTCACGGAGGAAGAGGAGCCATGGTACGACCAGAGAGACCTGGAGCAAGGTGACACTTGATTTTAATACGCGTGTCAGAGTGTGTTTGCGTGTGTGTCAGTCAAGTGGGTGGATCACACCAGAAAACAATGCCTCATTGAGAATCACTGCAGGGTGGTTAATGGGATCTATAAATTCTTGGAGGTGGAGGATGGGAATGAAGGAGGAGGATGCATCCAAACGCACTTCAGGCCTGAGTGCACTGAATCTGCCCTTTTCTGCCAATTACTGTGATGTTGTCAGTGGTGTTTCCCAGAATAGTCCTCCTCCTGTCTGACTGTGTGAGTGTTGCTTCTGTTTCACCTCCCAGCATCCTCCGCTCCTACAGTTTTGTCTTACAGTCAAACCCTCACAGGAGGAGCAGTGTGTGTGTCTCTCTGCAGCACTGGCCTCAGCATCACCCCATCCCCTGATTACCTGCTGACCTAGAGAGCTAAA
>RPOG01002366.1:76898-96466 GCA_008086565.1 Thalassoma bifasciatum
GTTCAAATGCTGTTATAATCTCAGCTTTTCCAGGGTAAAACTCCCCATTATGAAGTTTAACAGGCAGTAAATCAAATGCTCTGTATTGTTTTAGGCCTCTACTATTTGAGAAGTGTGAGACTCCCACTTTTGCCTGTTGGAGGAAACACCTGCCATGTCAATATGTCAAATAAAACAGCTACTGCGACTCCCTGCACTGAAAAAAAAGTGACTGCACAACATCCATCTTTATTAACTGTACCGTTTGAAGTCTGTCTTTGCTGCCTGCAGTTGTATGATTAATGATGTGAGTTATTTGCAGTGGATGCCTCCTTTTCCTCTCCAGGTTGGAAGCTGAGTTAAACTGCCAAATGTCGAGTGAAGCTGGATGAAATGCCTTTGTCTGAGCGGGGAATCAGAACAGAAGTTTTGTTCCCGTCTTGAGAAAAGTTTGATGTGTTTTTACTCAATGTGCTGGTGCAGACTTGACTTAACTATCGCCATTTATTTTCTATTTATGGAAGCATTTAAAAAGCCAAATAATATGAAAATGGAAGAAAACAAGCGCTAGATTTGAAGCCATTTGAAGCATGTATCTAAGTGCTGACTGGTCTTTTCGTGCAGGTAGAGAGTGACTCACAAAACGCTCTACCAGCTTAATGCATCTGAAGCTGCAGGATCTTTTTCAGGGATTCGTTCGATCATCTTACTCATAATGAATCAGTTCTGCTCTGTGCTAGCACACTTAATGTTTTTGTCTTGAAATGTTTCTCTGTCATATGAAATAAATGTGTCAACAATGATGTTTTCATTCTCACATGCTCAGGGGCGTCTCAATCCAATTTCAAGGTTCTCACTCTTTCGTTGACATTTTCAAACCCCAGAGATAAATTATCGCATCAAACACAAACATATTTCCCCTCATTTTTGGAAGTTTTCTTCGCTATAGTTGTAACTCGCAATCACCCAGATCATTCATTTGCTTATGAAAAATGTACTATGGAATAATGTAAACACATTAGGGCTGAACGATTTTAGAAAAAGATCTAATTGCGATTTTTGTGTCAGATTTTGCAATTTCAATTCAATTCATGATTTTCTTCAAATCAAGCTTCAGTGAAGTTTTCCCAAGGTACAGAAACATTTACAAACTTGACAGAAAACTACATCAAAAGCTTTTACTCCAATGTAAGGATGAAAACTGAAGGTAAGAAATGTTTCTAGATTTTACATGTAAGGCCAATATTTTTAGATAAAAAGTGGAAATTTTGAGAAGTAAAGACAAAAATTTGAGATAAGAGTCCAAATTTTAAGAAATCAATTTAATACTATGTGAAAAAGTTTAAACTTTCACATTTAAGGTCAAAATTTTGAGATAAAGAAAAAAGTCTTAGATAAAAAGTCAAAATTTTTGGATAAAACCACACGATTTTTAAATAAAAACTAGAAATTTTGAGAAATAAAGACGAAATTATTAAATAAAAGGCAAAATGTTGAGAAAAAAATATTTTGAGTTATGTGGTTAAATTTCTGACCTTAAAATAAAATTCTTTCAATTTCTAAACTGGACTTTTTTTTAATCATATTTTTATTTATAACAACTGAAAAACAAAAAGAGCTATCTTTGACCCTTACATGTAAAAAATATGATGTAGTGCAAAATATCCTCATTTGTGTTAAGTGAAAAAAGATAAAATACAAAACAGTTTAAAAGAGACTGAGTTCTAAAAGCAATAAAAAAAATTCAAAACAAAATTTAACAGGAAAAAAGGATCTTTATTAACAGTCTTACACTCAAAGGACCTGAGTGCAAAACAAGTGACAACTGATTCTGGGTCAGTCAGGAGCCAAAAAAATTGCAGCTTTAGCGATCACATGATCATGACCAAACTGTGATTTCGATCAGAAAACAATGAATTGTTTAGCCCTAAAACACACCCATTGTTGCCCAGATGAACATGCAGAACTTTTAACCCATTTGCATTTGCTCACAAGGCACAAGGAGGATAAATAATCCAGGATATTCCAGGATATTCCAGGATCATTTAACCATTTCCAAGACATTTGACCTTTTTCTCATTCTCAATTACTGGAAAATTGTTCAGTCATTTTGATCATGATGATGATGTCAGTCATGTGGCAGTATTTTTTGTTCAAGTTAGAAAAAGTCTTTGCAGCTGGGTGCAAAACTTGTTGTGCACGAGCTTCCTGTCGTGGCACAGAACTGTGGAAATTCAAAACATTTAAACTTTAATCTTTCCCTCAAGGTTCATTCAAGCCATGAAGACCTAAAAATAGAGCTGAACATCACACCATTCCTGATAATATCAATATCGGTCAGAAGTGAAAAGATTTTATCGGTACACCCCTCATGACTTTTCCTTGTGTCTCTCTAAGAAGCATCAGCCAGAGAGTTTTTATAAGAGCAGATTTAAAACCTAGCTGTTTAATCTAGCTTTTTATTTGGAATAATTTCTTTTCATCTTCAACTTTATTGTCACCTTAGGGAAATTTGCTGTGCAGGCAGATAAAAAACCCCACAAAAACATAGAAAACATGATCATGGAAAACATGGAACAGTACACAAACACCCTGGAGGATAACTAAAGGCAGCACCTGACACCAAATATGCCATCAAGATTGGTGCAATTACGTAAACAGTACAGACGAAAAAAAAGACTTAGCACACACATTTTCCCTCCTGCTGCGACTCCATGTTGCCAGTTTTACCTATATTATTTATGTAATCACAACTTTTTAACAACATTTTTATTTTTCCTTTTCATTTATCGATTGATTTATTAATATTAAAAACTGATTTCATAATATCATTTAAAGTAGGAGTAGGGTAGGAGTGATGGTGGTTGTGTGGCAGATTTTTTCATTAAAGTCAGAAAAAGATATTACAGCTGAGTGCACAGAGCTGGAGAAGTTTAACACATTCAAACTTTAACTTCCCCTCAATACTTATTCAAGCTTTGAAGACCTACAAATAGAGCTGAATGTCTGAACGTACCAAGAAACCCCTTGAGGCGAAACTTGAAATTCATCAGCTTTCTGTTCGGTGAAATAAAACAACAGGAGACGTGCAAACCCAGTCTGGACACTTTAATATGAACACAGGAGATCAGTAAACTGCAGGTAACAACAGCTAGCACACATTGAGTCAAACCCACAAACAGAAACATCAGCCAATAACACACGAGAGTCAGTGAAGCTGCTGGACTTCGTTCACATACCTGCTGGAGTGTGTGGTTAGAAAAAAAATAAAGAAACTCTTTCATATGGCAGGACGTCTGCTGTGGGATGTTGTCTCGATACTGGTTCAGGAATCAAATACAGGCGACTTTTCAGCTCACATGAGTCAGCAGGAGCAGCACGAGGTCGTAAGAGACCGGAGGCACAGTGAGCGTAGGTCATTTACACTTGAGTGATACGAGGTGAGTTCCTGTGCTCGTTTGAGGAAGGTGGATTTATGGCCTCAGGTACAAGAGGGACATTAGTACAAACTGGACTTTTTTTTTTTTCTCACAGTTGTTGCTCTAAAAAAGTTAGTAAGATTTAGAGAACCTGATATGACGATGTTAAAATCCTTAGTCCTGATGCCCTGATCATGTATTACAAGTATAGTTATAAAAACACTCCCACGTGACGGTCTGGCAAGTGTAAATAGAAGGCAACTTGCTCTGTTTTGAGTTACTTTGATAAGGCCACATGGCTGCTAATAAAATACCCTGATCAGGAGAGAGGTAGCCCCCCCATGAAGTGAGCAGGAAACAAAGGGTTAGAGGTAAATTTGTTCCTCCTTCACTTCTCTAAGCAGACTTTTTCTAGGGCCCTTTAAGAGATGGCCTTAATTCCGAATAATTTACCAAGAGTGGTACAAATAATCTGCTCAAAGGCTTAAGGAGGGCTGCGTCCAAGAGTTGTGTCCAGCAACGATTGCTCAACGAGCGTACAGCGGCCACATACAGTACATACAGTGCTACTGCTCCCTGTACAATGCTTTCAAAAAGGCAGATCACGGTAATCATACAAAAGCAGGAGGAGGAGGATGAAGAGGGAGGAGAGAAAAGCAGCACAGAAATCACATTGTTCATTAATTCTTTAAGAGAGATTTACATTTTTTTTTTGTTTTTCCTTGATAAACAAAAGTAACCGAGGGACCTGGATTGTGCACGTCATCTGTTTTAGAGATGTAATACTTCACGAGAGGGTGGGTGAAAATAGAGGAAGGGGATGGAATGATGAAGTGATTGGAATTTTGGGGCGTCAGCGGACGGAGAGAACAAAAGCTTCGGTCGATCCAGACAGAAAATGAGACGAAAGCAGGAGAAAGGAAGACACAAGGAGGAGGAGGAAGAATGCGGTAGAGGGTGGAGGGTGGAGGTTAGTCTTTCCAGTCTTTCTTGATAGTGAGGCTCCACTCCCAGGAGAGATGATCGTGCTTGTCGTCGTCCGTGAACTTGGACTTGATGTTGTAGGTGCCGCGAGCCAGCATGCCTTTGGGAGCCTCCTCAGTGGTGGTGAGGAACTCGTACGCCTCTGCTGGTCGAGGGCCGTAGCTTCCCACCATGTAGTCTGACCTGTCGACTGTCACAGAGGGAGACAGGTGATCAGCTACGAGCTAGAGTACACATTTAACTGAAGGCGGGTACAAAATACAGGATAAAGGGGCTGATTTTTGTCTTTATCTCCTCCTTGAAATAAAAGCCAGCAAAGGCCTGATTGTCTGATGTTTTCAAACTTCTTGTCTTGTTTTTAATGTTTCTAGTTTTCTTGTAATGTGGGGTAAGATAAGAATGATTTTGTCTGCTTTGAAGGCCCCTGTAGGAAAGACTGTAGATGATAATCACTAAATCCTGTACTGCAGTGATTTCCAACCTGTGGGCTGAGATTTTGCAAGTGGGCCAACAAATCATTTTCAAAATTTTACAATTTTTGCACCATGTGTGTGTGTGTGTGGGCAGGGTGTGATTACATATAGATGAAAACATACAGAACAATGTTTTAAATGTTAAAACTCAGTCATGTTTCAAAGGGTTTTAACCTCAACCCTTATTCCCGCCATCTCCATGAGTTCTTTCATGATACTTTTTCTGTGTGTGCTTTTTTTCAAGGCTGGAAACATTCATCATTACTTCATCCTGTCTGCCCATCATGTTTGTGTGACAAGTTAAAGATTTGTCTTCGAATCAATATTTCTGTTTCTCAATTTGATGAGGATGTTTACAATGAAAGAAAAAAGGAGTTTCAGTGTTCGGTTAAGTAGGAGTAAGTGTGCATTTAAGTTGCCTCAATTTGCTTATCGGCTATTGATTGCTCATGCCTACTGAAAGGGGATTTGCGGGCTTTCCTCACTTAGTAAATCTTCTTAGGTATGTAATATTTTTTTATGATTTGTATATTGTATGAATGTGGGATGATTGGATGAGTTTTGAGCCTGATGACACATTATTTGTACTTTCGGGCACTGAAAATGAGGTGTGCGAATGAAAAAAAGAATGAATGCTAAATGCTAGTATCAGGGTTCCCGCCCTTCAACTAGTCCTGTTTAATGTTGTTATTGTATTTGTTGTTTTCATGAAATTCACTCAGTAAATCTTCTCAATGAGGAAACGCATCAATAACTTTTGTGATCATTTATTCACCCCTTATTTAGGAGTGTAACATTTGTTTAGACCAAAGTCATTTTTTACGAGTGGAGATTCTTAATACTGAGCTGAAGAATCTGATACTCTGCTGTAGAATTGGTCATCATCAAGTGTGTGGTCTCTTAATCTCTGACATTTGAAGAATCCTGAATCCTGTCTCAGTCTTTAATTCACTCAACAGCACGAATCACAGACTTACCCTTCACACCTTTCCTGAATGTTGTCTGGTTGTATTTCAGGCCAGATACGATCTCCTTGTTGACCTGAACAAAAGAAACAACACACATCACATCCTGCTGAACAGTGACAGCTGCAGAGTGGCTCAGTTTGAAACAGCAAACAGAGCAGACTCTTTTACCTTGAAACAGATCTGTATTTTATAGTCGACGCCCTCCTTTAGCACAAACGGTTGCTTCTTGAAGCCCTCAAGGTCGCCTGAGAGAGAATAAAGATGAAAAGAAAGATCAAGACTAAAGAAACTATGATCAGAAACATGTTACATTCAGAAGAAGACTTTAACAGTGCAGTGCTAACACTGACCACTAGAGGGCACAGCTCCTTCAGTGTTTCCTGTTCTACTCTCGTGCCACCAGGAAATATCTCATCAACCCACTTCCACAGGAATCATGTCACTCATGATGAGCCCACTAATGACCCAGCAGGGGGTCTGGTCTGTGTTTGCACACACACTGAGGGGAGGGGGGGGGTTCATTACTCCTGGTTGTTACTGTCATTCAGAGTTCAACCTCACACTGGGTTTGTTGTCTGAGAGCAGAGCTGAGCCTTCGTGTGCTCAGGTAGAAAAGAAAATCTTGTTGAGTGTGATCCACTCACCTGTCAGGTCGAGCTCCAGAGGCTTCGGCGCCGACTCGCACAGCAGGGTCATTTTTGTCACCAGGACGTTGGGAGCGTTTGGGTCTGAGAGGAGAGAGTTTGAAACAAATAAACACCTCAGTTTGATGTGTTTTTCTGTGACAGCTGACGACATGATGGAAAGTATGTGTTCCCTCACTTACATGAGTTTATTTTTACTTTCACAAACTGTTTGTGTTATCAGCGTCACTGTGAAATGATTAATTTAAAAATCGCTGAACTTTCACTTTTGATAACAGGATCGAACCCACAAACAGTTTGATGAATCAGTTTCAGAGTTCACTTCTTGTTTCTTCACTGTTCTTATTCATCATATCATTGAACTATTTATTCATGTTTTTTCTTTCATTTACAGCTTACTTTAACATATAAAGTACACGTGTACGTGTGGATGAGCCGAACTTTTTAAAATGGAAAGAAGACGGAGACTGAGGTAGTGATTTAAATTTTATCGCTCTTTTAACAAGGTCACACGTTCTTCATTTCATCATCTTGACAACTTCCTGAAAGTGAAACCTTTTTATCCCATCACAATGACGGTTCAGCTCTTAAAATGATTGTGGTATCCATGGTTACCGCCAGTTACAGTCCCCCTTCCTTCTTTCACATTCTACAAATTGAACGTCAAGATTTTACTCAAGTTGTGCGCAATTCTAGTCCCAACTGAAACACCTGCAATGCGCGTTCAAACTTTATTGAAACTTTAGAAATATCACAATTGGTTCTATCCATTTTTTTTCTGTAGATCTGTTTGGATATCTGAATGTATGTAAAGGTGCTTCATAAATAAAGATGAGCTTGAGAATTTGAATCAGCCAATCAATCAAACCACCACATAAGCAAAGCTGACTTTCTTGTTCTTCAGGTTCAGGGAAATTTTGGTTTAAGACATTCATTAAAAACACTCAGACATGTAACTTCTGAAAACATCAAAAGCATTTCTTTGAAATATTTGAAGGCCATTGCAATAGATTTCTGGCAAAGTGCTCCACATGAATACTAATATAACGTGAATGAGCCGAGTGTTTCCACAACAAATAATGAGGTTCGACTCCCTGCACTGTTATTAACACAAACACACTGAACAGGGATTCATCAGCTTTGACAGAAACTGTTGCAGAAACAGAGAGAGGTTGGAATATTTGGAAAATACCACACTCACCATCGCACACTTGAGTGCTACCCAGCAGCGCCTCCTTGTACTTGCGCAGACTCTCATCGTCTTTGTCCAGCTCCTGGATCTCCTGTAAACTCTTCTGGGCGGGGGCTTTGTAGTTGACCGCGTTTTCACCGTCTTCGTTGGCCGCTGCGATTTCTGCCAGCTGCTCCGGTGTGGGTTCCTGCTCGGCCATGGCGTGTGCTAACAGAGAGAGAGAGCAGAGAAAACTGTTTTACAAACGAGGAAATTAAGGCGACGAAGGAGGTCAAATGGGACACTTCCTCCTTTTACGTTTGACTTCATTTTAATGAAATCTGTCCTCATGTGGAGAGGAGCAGCAGTTATTAGACATCCAGCTGATTGATGATTACAGCAGATTACTTATCCAGCAGGGAGCCTTGGTGAACTTTGACCCAAGAGGGGCTAAGCAGCTGTTCAGAGACGGATAAATAGATGACTTTCCTCCTGACATTAAAATGTGCCATCAGTGTTTTCACAGAGGCAGGCTGAGTTTGCAGACAAAGATTCGACATGTTTGGATGAAAAGTTTTTCAGCAGCAGTGAAAAGAGCCAGGACACAGTTAGTCTGGAGGAATAAACCCTCACATGTCTGTCTCCTGCCACAAACAGCTGTCAGACTCCAGCGGAGAAACAGCAGCACTAATGTAACCGTCCACACCAGTCACAGCTGATTAGGAGCGCGGCGGCTGATTTAAACCAGACGCAACAGGACACTAAGATTGTCTTTGCTTTGTGCGGAGAGAGGTGAGAGCTCAGTTTTGTATCAAGATACTAAAAATCAATGCTGTTCTTCTTACTTTGTCACACACGGTGGAGTATTGGTTTGGAATATTGACATTTCAGTAGGCAGGGATGAACAATTTGCAAAAGTAATCTAATTGTAATTTTTCCTCATCTAAAAAAAATACAGTATCAAGAAAAAGTTGAATACTTTCTGTAGATATTAAATGGACACATTGGACATAGAGTAAATTATTTAAAGCCTTTATTTCTTTGAATATTGATAACTGGGGCTTACAGATAATGAAAACCCAAAATGCAGTGTTTATACTAAATACCATTACTTTCCACTCTACTTTTTTAAAACTTTCTGACCATTTCTAAGTTGTTTTCCAAATTTTTACCCCTCTTCACCCATTTTTGCTACTTTTTGACCATTTTTTCCACCTCAAACTTATTTTTCATGCTACATTCTTCCTGTTTTTGCCTCTTTTCACCACTTAGATTGTTGCTCTTGCAAAGGTAGTTTTCAACAGTTTGCCTCTGTGGTTGAGCAGGGTTGAAAAACACTACCACAAAAAAGTTCTGACACATTTCAGGTGAAAGAAATATTGCTCTGTCTGCAATGAGAATATTGCAGCAAGCCATACTGTGGTTTAATCCAATTTTGAGATCCCATCTTGGGATGTTTAGATCACAAAAATGTTTCTTATAGGTAGAGACAGGTAGAGACCCCCTATAATAATACAAAATGAGAAGGTGCCATCTGTTTTTAACATCTGGTGCACATGTGGTTTACGGAGCTCATCAACACCTGCGACAGCCCGAAGGAGGCTGAGTAATGGTTCTGTCAGAACACTTGTTCTGTGTGGTCTGTTGAAAACATGATGTAAGAGTTACATCATCAACACCGTGAACAGTGCAGCCCTCAACATGAAAGTGAATGAGCCTTAGACCTTGTAAACACATAGTTGGGTATTTTCAAAAACAAACATCCCCCTTATTTGTTTTTAAAAATACCTTCATCCACACCTGCTCGTCTACAAAAAAACTAAGCATGACAGACAAAAGGGTGGCAGTGATTTTCAGCCATGAAATTTGTGCCAGCCAATCAGAATTGATCTCCATCATTCTGATCTTCCATGTAAGTGAAGTTTTTGCATCAACATTCAAACTAACACACCTGCAGGGTTCATGCTCGCCATATTCATACAGCAAACATAGTATATATGTGACGTCAGTGGCTTTTTTGTCACAAACAAAAGATGTTTTTTGGTGAAACTGAGGGTTCATGTGGATGACAGATCTAAATCTATAAAAAATAAATACGGTTTCCCTGATACCTGGCTACGTGTGAATATGACCTTAATAGTGCTGATATCACTGCTTATCACTGAGAATCATTTCCCCTCATTTTTCAGGGGACTACACCCTCAACATGACTGTTATTGCCATTCACGTTCTGAAAAGACTCAACTTCCTGTTTTTCCAGCCAAACAAAACTCAATTTATCGCTGTGGGAAATTAAAGCGTCTGTCAGATATTGGAGGTCACTCTAAAGTGAAAGAGGAAGACATTAGAAGGTGACACACATTAACTGTTTAAGTCTATTAAAGTGAACTTAATCTGAAGTTGGAGTAATCTCTTCATGAGTTAACGAATCAGACTCGTGCAAACACTCAGGTAACAAGCTGATGGTCTGTAAACAACAAATCACATTCGTGCAAACAGACGAGGCACGCAACAAGACAAAAAGTGGATTGTCCGTGCAGCGCTGCTTTCTGTTCTATTGTGTCGGCCATATATAGTTGGGTATTAGCCAAGCAGGAACTGAGAACGCCGCACCGGTTTTCCAAACGGGGCCTCAGTGAACCCATAAAAGCACACATTCCCCGTCTGCCAGTGGTGTGTTTTTGGCTGGTCAGCTGTGTGTGTTTCTGCTGCTAATGAGCCAGAGAGGCTCCTTGTTCCAGGGAGAAAAAACAAACCTCAGATAACAGAGCAATGCTGTCATATCATTCTTCAAGTATCAACGACCAGGTTGTGTTTTTTCACTTCCTCTGCAGTGTTCTCGTTCTGCGAGCTGAGGGCGAATGCAACATACCACAGAGTCACCGAGGAGGAAGTGCAGGCTGCTGTAATGACATACAGAGCTGCACTATACTCACATTTAGAGTCCTTAACGTGGAGGTGAACGAGAAGCAGGTGATAGATTACAGAGATGAGGAACTTACATCACCCATAAAGTTTTTGTGATACCAGAATTGGGAACTTAAACCTTTAATTTTGCAACTTTTGGTTTACAAATTAAACTGATGCAGATACAGTAACTGAATACAGACCATAATATGACCGTTACATGTAATAAAAGAGCAGAATCAGACCAGGGCTGCAACTAGTGATGATTTTAGAAATCCATTACTCTGATGATTCTTTTTTACCATTAAATCAGTGACTTGTTGTACAGAATCAAAAGTCATTTTAAAATAGCTAAATTGCAAACTATTTTCAACAGCTTTAGCAAAATGGTAGAAAGTAGGGCTCATCATATGGCAAGAAAATTATCATAATATAATTTTTTACATCACTCGACCTTGATTATAATCATAATTTTTTGTTTTGTTTGTAAACTGCCAGTTTTAAAGCATCTGTACTGAAAATTAAAGAAACGAGATAAGTTCAACATTTTATAAACACACAGAGCAAATAAACAAACTTAGGAAATTTTCAGATGAACAGATCTCTCCATCTCTACCATTTTTCAATGCATTTATTTGTTTTTCCTCACCTACCTGCTTCTCTTCCATCATGCTCATGTGTTAACATGTGTAAACAAGTTACGCAATCAACACTACAGTCAAGTACGTGACGGTATTACACCTTCAACTTGTTGCCAACCAATAAATAATCCAATTGAAAAGAAGAAGACAAAAAATCTGAAGTGGTAAATTAGTCGCTTGTATGTAATTGACGCTTTTATTGATCATTTTTGAGTGATTTGTTGTTGCAGCCCTTTATCAAACAAAAAAAAAAACAATAACAAAACTAAAACCTCACAGGAGTTTTAACGTTTGTCCCTCTGAAGACAGAGTAGGCTGCTGCTTTGGTGGTTTACATGGATCATCAGTTATAAAACAACCAATTAAATGCAGAAAACATTATTACCAAACCCCTGTTATAGTTTTAATTTCACAGCTTCAGTCCATGAGTCAGAGATACCATCTTAACCCCGCATGTAATAGTTGATTCAGCTAATTAGAGGCCTGTGAGCTGACTAAAACGGATTACTTCTAACAATATTGACACCACCATCCTCATCATGATGCACATTCTTTCTGTCCAACTCAGCTCCAACAATGCAGCCGGTGGCTCCACACAGACAGGAAAAAGGATGCTCATTGTTTAGGCCTGCTGGGAGACGAATCACAGGTCATGAGACGCTGCAGACAAACGCTGAACTTCTCCACCTCTGTGTCCTAACCTCCACCTGAACACTCAAACCTGCATCGACTGGACATTAATCTGTTTGTTTGACTGAGTTCAGCTGGTTGACAAACACACACCGAGCTCGGCAGCAGCTGGGATTAGCTATCGTTACTTAGCAACACGGCTCGGCGATGGGATTAGAGAGAGTGGGATTATGGCTAATGAGGCGTTTGGGGACAGGAGCGTGGAAAGTGCTCGGAGGTGTCAGAGTTGACACATCGAGAGGATTCTCTGGAGTGGACTCATTAGTGGCATTGAGACAAGATTATCTATGAGCAGGGAATCCCTGTGTGAACATGAAGTCAGAGGTGTGTGTTTGTGAGGCCGTACTATTATTCACCACACACAGGGGTGGATTATGGGTATTGATAAGATTGTATTGACACTAATGCCCTCATCGAATTCTCCTGCGAATTTTCTGTGTACAAAAAGTAGCTTCACTGTGTTTTCTGTGTCAACATTTTATTGAGTTTATAAGTAAATAAAATGAAATAGGTAAACAGATTTAGATATCTCTGGATGCAAACAAATAAAAATAAGTAAATATTGTACATCAGGTGATGTCAATGTATTGTTTTTTATGTTTCATTGACTGGAGTGGGCCAACTATCAATGCTTCAAGTTGTTTGGAACCTTGAGCTTGCCGTAGTTATGCTGGAGTCAGCCATAAACCTGCACTTCCAGTTTGGAAAACATTTACCTGTTAGTATTTTGACACTTTTTTCAGTTCTGAGTTCACAAAAGTTGTTGTGACATGTTTTTGTGATCAAAGTTAAATATCTTTTTCAAAACTAGAGTTATAACAATGTTTGCTAACCACTAGCATATCAATGCAATGTCCAATGCAAATTAGCATCAAGCTAACGCTGTGTTTTCTGTATCGTTTTTGTTACATTGGGAGATTTATAACATGTTGAAAGTGTTGAATATGAATCTCTTGTTCGAGAGTTAGGTACATTTTTTGTGTGTTCAGTTTTACAGCTTCTTCTCTAAAATTTCAAGCAGAAAATCCTAAATAAGAGTTTTCATGGCAAACTCTTGTTCATCTGCTAAGCTGCGGTGGAGTAGTCAATCTAAGGTGTGAAATAAAGAATCAACAAGATAATTGTTAAGAATAAAGACTAATGATTTTGATGGATCTAAATTAAGAAATGTTTGGCACCGTTTCTCTCCCTGGGATAAAAATTTATAATTAGAGACAGGATTACAGATTTCTCTGCTAAATCAGTTCATTAGTCCACAATCTTCTGGTTATAAATATATATTATAAAATTAAAGCCAATCATCTCAAAAGTCACCATTTTACATGACATAAAAGTAAATGAAAAACTTTTTCCTCTGCAGTGAGAAAAACAACAGCAACATGAGGGCTAGCCTGTGAAATATGGTGAAGCATAACAAATCTGGAATTTATCTGCATCCTCAATTTGCTGCCAAGTAAACAGCTCTCCGTCTCGGGGGGAAAACTTGTTTATTATATCAAACAAATGATGTGCTCCATTGAAATCACAGTGAAGATATGCAAACGGGGATTTTGTGGCTGAAGAGGTGAAAGTCCTGCAGTTGATGATTGGTTCATGTTTTCACACCATTTCCACACACTGACCTCACAAAATTCGACAGGACATGAAAGCGGCTTCACCAAATGTGACGAAGAGAGAGCGACCCCCGTAAGGTGACATTTAGCTCCACGTTTTCTCTATTGAAGATTTCACCCACGGCTACTTTCATCTTCTCTCTCCCAGACTGCTGCAGACCTTTGCAACCGTTGCTTTTGCTCACACGCTGTCTGATCTGCTCATGCTGTATTTGATAAAAAAGAATATTCGACATGTCTTTTTTAAAGTTAGATTTACACAAAAAATCGAACTCAACTTTTTAAATTCCCATTATCACCTGAGTTAAAGCTACCTGAGTGCATAATGGTGCAAAAGTGTAGCTGTGAATACAACACTAGGAATTTGAAGCAGTTATCGAGCATTTAAAACAAACCTGTTGGGTCAGCTCTTAGCATTTATACCCATTGCATCTTTCAGGAAAAGAAGAGACGACTGCAAACTTCCTTTTATAGAAAAAAGCTTAATGATGATTCATATCCTCTCGAGCACAAAACCACACTGCGCTGCAGAGCTGAAGGCTGCTCTGAGCTCCACTTGTGGCGTTGACACAACCAAAGTATTTTAAAGGATGCTTTAGAGTCAGAAATGCTAATTTGGACAGAAGCACAAACCAGAGGTTATGATATCAGATTAGATCATCATAAAAATGTAGTTTTGCACATACTAAAACTTCGAGGAAGTGTGACACTAAGGACACTAAGATGATGCAAGAGGAAATCAACTGCAAGAGAAGAGAAGGAGGGGCGAATGAACCAATGAGCTGAAGAATGAGAGAAGACGAAAACTGCACCTCATCGAAATGTGAAGGGTCGATTTTCTGAAGGGGGGATGTTTCATCAGGGAGGAGGCGAATCGGGGTGGCTAGGAGAAAGAAAAGGGGACTTAACTCCATCCCAGGAAGAAGGAGAACAAATAGGAAGCTTCCAAAATAGCTGATGGGAATTCTCCGCCCAAGCAGCAGGAAGCTGAGGGTGAATAGGAGAGTCAAGGTGCCAGCTTAATGGTCAGGGCTTGTTCCTGCACTCCCCAGGCCCTGAATCAGACTGGACGGAGGAGACAGGGTCTTTTCACTAAGATCCAGATGATAAAAGAGAAACTCATGTCATGAGATAACTGCTACATGAAGATTCAATCAAAAAAATTGGAGATGAAATGTGAGAAAAGTGGGGTGGAAATTCAAAATCAAGTCATCTGTCACGAAATGTTCAATCTTTTTTAAAAGCAGGGACTTCACAGAGTTAGGGCTGATCCTGTTTTGGGGGAAAATGCTTTTTTATGCTGGAATTTAGTAGATTTAAGATGTTTTTCAGAAATTCTAGAAGTTTGAAAAAGGTTGGAGTTTCAAATTTCCTGTTTATGGACATTTCTTACATTGTTTGTTGTGAAAATTGTGAAAATTTTGTATAAAATAAAAACCTTTCAAAAACCTTCTGATATTCTTGTGAGAATTTTTTTAACTTTCAGATGTTTCCTGTTACTTTCATGAATGAAAATTATGCAAAGTATCCGAGATCTTTTCAGCACTTTTTTCCTGCAAATTTTGGAAGCGTTGATGAAATGTAAATGAAGTTTCATCTCTGACTTCATGTGTGTTTATTGTGTGTGTGTGTATATGATTGTGAGTGTCAGGAGGCTGCTTAGCGTCTCAGCGACAGTTACATTCTCTGACAAGACTGAGCTGAAACATTCAAGGCTGCTGACAGCACACAAAGTCTTCAGAGGTCACAAATGCTGCACAATCCAGAGTTTAAACGACCAAGTTTGGAGCTGAAACCTGGAGAAAATTTCGAGCGTCTATCAAATCAAATCACTTCAGATGCACAACCAGGATGTAGTTCTTCATTTGTCTTCGCCAGTGCGAGTAATACGCCCCAGGCTTGCATTTTCTGAACTTTGCACTTCTCTCTGTGAGCTGCACCAACACGTTCAGGACTGTTAACAAACAGGGAATTACCTGCTTTAAAAAAAAAAAGCAAAAAGCTTCATGTTGATTCAACTCAAGATGTTAAAAACAACTCAAAAAGTGTAAGAAAGGGCGTATGAGTGTGTTCACTGCTGCAGGGTTACAGATATACAAGCTGATATGAGATCTGTGCAGAAATGTTTCACCTAAAAGTTGTCAAAACCCCTGAGGGGACAAGATCCAATCCACCCAGGAAGAAAAGAAAAAGAGGAGGAGTCATGGTTTGGTTGATCCCTTTGTCAAAGCATTTCTCACCCCTTTATTTCTGCTGAACAGGCACAAAAAGTCACTTTAAGATCACTTGTGATCTTAGATGATGTGAACTCAATGCACTTGACAGTGAAAGCTTTCAAAGGAGCCAAGATGGAGGCTAAGTTTAGGTGTGAGTCCTCCTGCCAGCTCAAATTAAGACAGATCCAGGAAGTGGCAGAAAGTGTTCCTCATGTAACACATGACACTCGCTTTGATCTCACTTTTAAAAGAGAAATACTCTCACATGTAACTTAATATCATATGTAACTGTTACATGCATTCCCTTATAGTGTGATTAAATGTTATTAATTAACCACTTTATCGTTACCGCCGCTTTGCACCTCAGACCGAGCTCAACAACCGGAAACCACAAACTAATGTTCAACACTTCAAACTTCCGCAACATAACTCTACATAAACTCAAAAAGCATTAAGAGGGAGAAACATACACCCTGCTTCTGAATTTAAGTTATGTATAATTTTTGAAAACAGTCTCTAGAGAAGGAAGTTCATAAACAAATTCCGCCTTTCATTGCTTCACGTCCATACAATTACTTCCTCGTTAAGAGTCGAAGAAGTTTTTAAAACTGCGACACAGCGACTCAACCGAAATAGTTACACAGTGAAAACAAAGTTAAACAAAGTGTTTAGAAAGTCTTTCATCAACTCTTACCGTTATACCGCTGCTAGGCTGCTACGGTCCTGTGTGAATGGTGCAGGGAGGGAGAGAAGTGAAGTATCAGAGGAAAATCTGAGACGATGACCGCAACGCTGCTCACCGCATCCGGTCTGACTCCTTCAAAATAAAACCTCCTTTTACGCACAATGATTAGAAGCTTAAATGGTCCCAAAATGTTCACTACTAAACCAGTAATAGAGTAAAATTCAAAGCATAATTATGTTGATTGGGATACAGTTAAAGCTGGATGACTATTAATTTTGGTTTCTTGGTGTTGGAATCAGTCTTATCGGAAACCTCTGAAATTATAGTCGACAATCCAATGACTTTCATTTTCCAAATACTTTTAATTGGGTTGCTCTGTAATACACAATCACCAGTTTTATAAACAAACAAATCAACATCTTGGGATGTCAACAACTTGAGTCCAATCCAATATGTATTAAAACAGGCTATCTTAAAAACCAGAAAATTGGATTGACTTGAAAAATAAAGAAGACTTATGACTGAACTAATAATAATAATAATAATAATAATAATAATAATAATAATAATAGTAATAATAATAATAAGTTATACACAAATAAAAATAGGTAAATAAATGAATAAATAAATACAGGTAAAAAAAGTCAAATATTAATAAGAAAATGAGTATCAACGTGGCATCAAAGTCAACGTTACTTAAACTTAAACTCAAGACTTCTTTTCAGTTGATGATTTTCATGCTTTTACCTGTTAAATCTAAGATTTTCTCATTTCTTTTATCGACTGCACCACCTCAAGAACTGTTTTTTTGTGCTTTTATGCATTTACATTTAACTTTCTCTGTAACCCTTTTTTATTTATTATATCGGATTTAATGTCTTTTATTTTCACTATTTACAATAAACTCATTCAATAGATATATTTCATACTGTGCTTTAGTCTGTAATGTAAAAACATTCCCTGTTATGTTTGTGTTTTATGAATTTGTTAAATGACGGCAAAGCACTTAAACTTCATGTTATCTGTTTGAGTGGTAATATACATATATTAGTTAATTGATTGATCGACTGCTAATTGGACTTCTGCAAGAATGAAAGTCAATCAAAGACACACAAGACGGATAAAAAATATGTTGAATAATATTTGACCAACTTCAGTGCAAAAATTGTACTCTGTCCCACACATTGCAGCCAAAAGCTGCACTTGCTGATGCTTTATTTTGAAAGGCTGACCGGATACTTTATGTGCTCATAGGTTGATGTTTTGTCGTTGGCCCGCTTCCGGGAAAATTTGCGCTTGCGACACGCGTGGGTTTCATGGGCTGGACTACTTATTGTTTGAAAAAAGGCAACTTTTTTTCAACTTATTTCCCCTGAACTCAAATTTTAAAACTCTCAAAAATAACATCCATAAACGTAAATAATTAGAACTTTCGCGTGTTTAACTCACTTCGCCTGAACGCATCATCAAAGTTTAGATGAGGGCCCTATCGTAAGGTGTGGCGAACAGGTACTAGAATGAAAATGACCAGAGACTGCCAAGAAAACCTGAAGCTGATGTGACTGTAGGACATCTAGTGGTTGTGTGTCAGAAGTGCACGAATTCATCAGGTTGTTGAATGTACATTGATGATTGTCATTTTATATGGCTCCCATGAAACAGGCCAGGCAGTTTAAAGTGACTTTCTCAATGAGTCAGATGACTTAATATAGCTATAAGATCAGATGCGATCAGTCAGGTGTATGAGTAAGCTACAATTTTGTAAATAACATTTTCAAGACTCTTCTAACAGATACCACAAACAAATAAGATGCTTCATATACTACACATTTTTTCTAACATGCACAAATAGCTGTTATTCAAGTCACCACATTTCTTTCCATATGTTGTCATGGAAGGCTCTTTATTATGAGTGATTCAGGAATCAGGCATAAAGCAAAGACAGACACAGTATTTGGTTAATATGCACTGCAGGTTTTATTACAAGTTCCATAAACTACAGGGTAGAGGAAAGAATTGGGGAAACCCCAATTTACAATAACCTACAGCCAAAACCTTTTTCGTGAGAAAAAAAAAAAAATCTGGTAAAAAACACTTCGGAGCATTTAAAAGAAGAGGTTGGAACAATAAAGTCAATCACATCAGAAGACAACCATGTGTAAAATTTTCTGCACATTTGTAACAACCACCCTTCTGTGCAGAACTGAAGGGGACAATAACCGGAGGAGCTTCATTTCTTAGCTGGTGTCCATCTGAGGAAAAGAGGAGAGAGTGAGAGTTAACACCTGCTCAAACACTGCTTATTAAATGGTTTCACTTAAAGACACCAACTTACTCTGGCATTGTAAGCGTCTAACTGAGCGTCGAGTTCTTCTGCTGACAGCTGTTGCTTATTGCTGCCTCCTCTGCCCCCTCGACCCCTTCCTCTGGGACCACCTGCGCCCCGTCCTCCACGGCCTCTCTGCATGTTCCCAAAGTTGCCACCACGACCTCTGTTCATGCCTCCTCCACCTCTGCTCAGGCTGAAAATAGAGGGACTGTTAGAAAAATGGCACAATTATTCTTACAAAGTTTAATAAATAAATAAAGTTGGGCTCACCCCTGCATGGGTCGCCTCTGTGTGTCGATTTGTGATGTGACGAGCTGTATGTTCATTGGGCGTCCTAAGGAAGACAGACATGGCCTTTAAATCTGGGCAGGGTAAGAGTTCTGGAAATACCAGTTTTGTTGTAAAGAACAAGTATCGCTTGATGTTACAACCGTACCATCAAGAGGGATGCCATTGTACTGTTTCATGGCCTTCAAAGCATCTGCCCTTCTTTCAAAGTGGACATCTGCTGTTCCAAGGCTTCTCCCTGATCTGTCGTAGTGAACTGCGGCTTTTTTCAGGGTCCCAAATTCAGCGAAGAGTTCCTACGGAAAGAAAAAAATCATCAGTGGCTGTATTTTCATCACACATTCCAAACAAACACACTAAAGGAAATGTTGATTGAAAAAAGAGGGACCCTAAATACCTGAATGTCTGCGTCTGAGACCCCAAAGTCGAGGTTGGATACGAGGAGCTTCCCTCCAGTTTCCACGCCAGCTCCTCCGCCTGCTCCAGCAGCACTATTGTAGCCGCTGTAGCCGTTGTCAAACATGTCATGCTGCCACTTATCTGGAAGCTGTTTAGGCTGCA